>LPNX010998608.1:587430-634249 GCA_001517045.1 Pseudotsuga menziesii
CACCTTTTCCTATTTAAAATGCCTTAATTGCAAATAGTGTAAGTTTTAACTTTTAAAAAGTATGATTGAGAACACTCCACGCTTTACTTTAAAAGCTCTTTCATTTTTATAAGGCTATTGCCCCCTAAAAACAAGTGTAAAAGCTTATTAATTCTCTTCTCATATGAAAGAAGCTACTAATTTTTTTAAGTCAATTGTCCCCCTAAAAACAAGTGTAAAAGTTTATTAATTCTCTTCTCATATGGAAGAAGCTACTAGCCACTGCCAAAATAATTTCAAATCCTTAAAAAATTGAAATAAAGTTTTTTTTTTATAATATTTTACGAAGTTGACTAAAATTTAATTGATATTGAGAGATTGAAAGGATACGCCGTAATTATATAAATCCAAATTTCATGTCAGTAAGGAATGTGGAATGTAAATGCATAGGAATGTTTTAATTACATTGTGGGAGAAATTGGCACTCTTTACTTGTGGACTCTTTCTTTGTATTGGTGTGCATAGTCACATGACATCTTGGAAGGCTTGTGATATTCGCTGAAAGGAAACAGAGTTGGAGCGGTTTGAATGAAGTGAAGACTTGTGCGGTTGTTGTGAATGTCAATCCTTTCCTCTTTATGAGCCAGTACTTATAGAACCGATGCTAAGACTTATGTGGTTGTTGCGAATGTCAATCCTTTCCTCTCTTATGAGCGAGTACTTATAGAGTCGATGCTCGAAAGCAACGTTACAAGGTGGCAATCGATTCAGTAGAGGCCCGTAGCAAGCGAGAGGAAAACATGGTGGAGATTCAAAAGTATAAAAGGGAGGAAACTCTGCTCGAAAAACGTAGAGAAGCCCTGAATTCTCAGCCCTCGAGTGGATATGATCAAAGGATTTCCCTTGATGAAAAGGTAAATTTTCTTTGATTAGCAATATATGTTTACTAGGAGTTTACCACCACTATCATCGTTACTAAGTTACTGCATATGCAAATACTTAACAATAATTTGTATGAATATAATTCCCATCTGTTATTTTCGGTGCAGTTGTAGTCTTTGCCAGCAGTTGTTGTCGCGCTTGCATCTAATGACATTTGAGCAAAGGAGGCTGCTTTTAGTCATCTACGAGAATTGTTAAGCATTGGTCAGATTCTTTTCCGTGCTACTATTCACCTACGATAATGTTGTGTATCAGAAATGGAAAACATATCATAATTTTATGTCAATCCTTACTAATGTCTTCTTTATGCAGAAAGTAATCCTTCAATCGATGCTGTCATCGAATCCGGTGTAGTTCCCCTTCTTGTCGATATTCTCAGGAGGGCGGATATGCCTCAGCTTCAGGTAAAATGCAATTGCTATATTGATTTATAAATATGATAAAATAAATAATTCAGTGGAGAGGTTCGATCTCGATTGGGTCCAGAGAGTTGATTATAGCTAGTTATTTTAGAATTATTGTTGTGATAGTTGATAGCTTGTTATCATAAATGATAATACATTTCGAGGCAGCTTGGGCTTTGACAATTATAGTATCGGGAAACACTGAACATACAAAGCTTGTAATTTACTGCGGAGCACTGCCATTATTTGTGGAGCTTCTTACGTCTGTGGATGATGATCTTTGAGAACATGTACATAATTTTGTCAATTATCTTACTATATTCTATGCATTTGAATTTCAACAATAAAACTACTTCTCACTTTGAGTTCAACTGCTGTTGCTATAAGGCTGTTTGGGCTTTGGGAAATATTGCTGGAGACTCTGCAGAATATAGGGATATGGTACTCGCTCATGGAGCATTATGGCATGTGCTTTCCTAGTTTCAGAAGAATGTAACAATTTCAATGATCAGAACAGCTGCATGGACTCTCTCAAACTTTTCTAGTGGGAAACCCCAACCTCAATTTCATTAGGTAAGCAGAATCCATTTTATTATCTAGCTCTAGCTCTTTGTGATTGGTAGATTTGAGTATTTTTTACAATGATTGGGTGTTTAATAACTTTTAATTGTATGGTAAATTTTCAAGTGTGTTTCACTGGGTGGGAAATCTGTGCATGTTGTAGTACTCCATGTCTTACAAAGTTGAACATGGAAATCTATGATCAGAGTTAGAATTTAATAGCATCAAGAGTTTCTGCCTTTTGCTTATCGATTTCAGGTGAAATATGCATTGCCTACCCTGGAGTGGCTTCTCCATATAGAAGAAGAGGAAGTATTGGCATCTGCATGCTGGGCTCTATCATATATTTTTGATGGCCCCAATGAGAATATTCAAGGAATAATTGACGCTGGCATTTGCCCAAAGTTGGTGGAGCTTCTGTTGTGAGTATCATGATACACACATAAATATAAGCACTCTTGGTATTTATATATAACTCAATAAATATAAGCACTTAGTATTTATAAGTAACTTAATACATATAGTTCCATGGTTAATTTAAATTTGCTGTTAAGTTCAATTTATGTTAATTTTTAAATTCCAGCGTCACTATAATTTTATACATAAGGTCCTCAGTGTATTAATCGAAATGAACTGTTCACAGGCATTCTTCACCATTTGTTGTTACTCCTGCTTTAAAGGCAGTGGGAAATCTTGTCATTGGCGATGATGTGCAAAGTCAGCTGTTACTTCAAACATTTTTCACACTTCTTCCAAATAATTATACAATACATTTGCTATTTTGCATCTGTTGAATGCATTTTCGGCTGTGATAAACTGTCTGACATAATACAAAGAGTCCAAATTCAAACACAGTGGATTTACTTTATTGTTTATTGTGTGCAGGTTGGTATTGACAATAAGGTTCAAACACGATTTACTTTATTGTTTATCTTATATTTTGTTGTGTGCAGGTTGTTATTGACAATAAGGTTCTCCCTCGCCTTTTGGATCTTCTCACAAATAAGAGGACAAAGAAAACCGTAATAGGACATACATGCTGGATAATCTCCAATGTTACTGCAGGAACAACAGAGCAACTTCAGGTGGGAATCGTTTTGGATTTATAGTGTTACTCGCTACCACTATCATATTTCCAGTGTAACATAACTCACGCTTTTGTTTTAATGGACTGCACTCATTTTCATTGCAGGCTGTGATCAATGCAAATATATTTCCCCCACTTTTATCTCTGCTAGCAAATGCTGAATTCAATATAAAGAGAGATGTAGCATGGGCGGTTTCAAATGCAATTGCTTCTGCAAGCGAGGAACAGATAAAGCACGAAACTTTTCTAATTTCTTCGCGTGTGTAATTTTCTGCATCCATCATCTTAAGGTCGATAACATGAGCCCTATTCTATTACATATACCTTGTGATTCAGGGTTGCATCAAGCCACTTTGTGATCTTCTAACCTGCCAGGATTCAAGGACTATAACAGTCTGCCTTCACGGTCTAGAAAAAATACTGAGAGCTGACGAGACTGAAAAGAATGAAGGCATCTCTGAAGTTAATGTATATGTGAGCATAATTGAGGACGCTGGTGGCTTTGATAATATTGAGGCATTACAAATTCATGAAAACACACAGGTCTATAGAGAAGCAGTCAAGATCCTTAACAATGGTTTCGTCGAGGAAGATGATGGTCACGTGCTAACCATGTATGATACACCTCAGTGTGCAGAAGTTTCACCTGGTGGTTTTAACTTCATGTAGAAAGATGGATAATGTTGTTGTATATTGTAGGAATTATGTGTATATTGTTAGAAATGTTGCATAAATTTCTATGTGATTGTTGATGTTGGAAAAACGTAATTACTCGCAGATCTGTACTTGACTTCCAGCCGACTCTGTCAGAGTCTGTACGAGTCAATATCTTTTCTGTCAGTCTGACAAGGAGGAAAACTCCACAATTCGGCTCTGTAAACCAGTCGAATTTATTTCAGAAGCTAAGTTGTTAGATAGATAGTTATTACAGTCTTTAATGGCAAGTCAGTCGGCCCATGCTGTAGCAATTTTCAAATTGCCTATAAATAGAAGAAGCAAATTGTAAATAAGTTTACAGAAGATAGACACTAGAGGAACTCAGGGTGAGAAAGAGAAGTCGAAGCTCAAGCTTCTGTGCATGTGATTTAATCGATGAGATGAAGCTCTGTAGACCGACGAGTCTGGATGGACAAGTCTGGACCGACCATTTTGTAACCGACAAGTTTGCAGTACTTTGTTATTTCAGCATAGTTAATATATGAAATAGTTTGTGGTTGAATGCATGATTATTTGGCCGCACATATTTCCAGATTTACTTCTGTAAAAGTCTTTTACAATTACTGATAAGTAAAAGAACAAGAACCCATAAAAATCTCACCGCGTGAAAGTTCCAGGTTTTACAGCACATTGGTCAACTCAAGTCTTCCTACATATTTGGGCATATGTTTTTCATAAGTTATTTGGATTTGTAAATGTGTTTATTTTACTTCATTTTACTCACAGGTGAAAAGCATTTGTAATTTCTTAAGTCTTTAGACTAAGAAACATATTCTTCAAATTTCGACCAAAGTGAGCCGACTTGAGTGGTCGGTGAGTCAGCCGACTGAAGCAGCTGACTTGGTTGAAGGTTCGACTTGGTCGGAGAGCCGACTTGGTCGAAGGTCCGACTTGGTCGGAGAGCTGATTTGGTCGAAGGTCCGACTTGGTCGAAGAGCCAACTTGGTCGGAGTAAAGTGGTCGGCGTGAAAAGAAAAAAGTGAAAATTTGAATATCGACTGAGCCCTAAACCCAAGTTTAGTCGGCTCGGTTTTGGCTATCTGGTATCAGAGCAAGGTTTTGATACATCCTTCTCACAGCTTTACCAGTTCCTTAGGAATCATGGCTTTAAGTTAGGCTCTAAGTTATTAGGTTGTTTTGATTTCATGTAGTAGGAAAGATCGAACGAAATATTGATAAGTACACTTAATTTGCTTGGCTTGCAGAGGAATTTTTGTCGCGCTAATTCTGCTCTGCTCACTGGTCGACAGTGATGCTTGGCTTTGCGTTGCTTTCCTTTGCATTGTATGCAAAACTGTGATAAGATTTAGTTTCGTCGCAATGCGGACCTAACAACCACTACTTCCCAAGCATTGTGGACTTTGTGGTTACAGT
Source organism: Pseudotsuga menziesii (assembly GCA_001517045.1). Taxonomy (NCBI): domain Eukaryota; kingdom Viridiplantae; phylum Streptophyta; class Pinopsida; order Pinales; family Pinaceae; genus Pseudotsuga; species Pseudotsuga menziesii. The sequence goes on from LPNX010998608.1 coordinate 592,495, forward strand.
AACTTGATGTGTAATCTGCGTTTGTCCTGGCGTTCCTATGTCTTGTTCTTGTGAACAATTGTCCTCTTCCATTCATATCGAGGCCAGGCAAGCGGATTCAGCCGTAGTTTATGAGTTGGATCTTTGTCTTCTTCGGTGTTCTGTCAAATTGATATTTATTAATGTAGTCCTGAATATCTTGAATCCCGAATGCTGACTGTTTCTTTTCCCTCAAGACTGGCTATGTCTAGCCGCACGGAGGATTGGTGCCTCTAGGTTATATAGGGTCTAGACACATATCTAGGGCTTGCCGATCGAAGCCTCTGAACCACGTTTTAATGGAAAAGATGCTAATTCGAACGTCTCTGTACCCCATATTTTTTTTATTATTAAAATTAACATAATCTTGTTAAAATTTTAACTTAATAAATTATGATCTCAACAACTCAGACAATAATGGAAACAAAAACACAACCATTACGGAATGTGTTAGTTAATAATCCTTCACTTTCTTGGAATGCGTTAGCCATAATCTAGCAATCTCTATATACGGAGCTTTAAATTTAATTAAGTTGAGAATTATATCACCAAAACACTTTAGAATGAGATCCTTGTAGCATTCATTTAAGCAAAAACCATTTGGATTGCACTTCAAAGTTTGGCGTTCATTTAAGCAATGGCATTTGGATTGCACTTCAAAGTTTCAGCTTCCACATGCACGGATGTTATGACATATGTTCAGAGCATCTGACACGTCTCTATACAATAGTCGATCGATTATTCAAACACATGGTATCAATTAGTTTTGGATTTTGTCTCATAGATAGATGGCTGCAACCAGCGGTGCTCCTCTGAATGTCGAGCTCCTCGGGGCCTCGAAGATCATTCCTGATGTTGTAGATGAAGTGTGTGAGCCGTTTCTGGACATGAGAGTCATTTACAGAAAAAAAATCGGAATTCTTGATCTGGATGGAGAGATCTGGGGGATTCTGCCAGATGAGCTTGTGGATACGGTGATTGGGTAGCTACCTGTTACATCTGTAATAAGGGTTCAGCCGGTATGTAAGTGATGGCATTTAGTCATTGCTTCACCGTTATATTATCATGATTCTGATACACCATGGTTGATGGTACAGAACAAGGATGGCGATGGGCGATGGTTCTTTGATCTGGCACTGAACAGGTGGCACAAAATTGAAGCAAAACCTTTCCAGAAAACAGTTTGCGTTGGGGCATCGGGTGGTATTCTGTGTCTGCATAAGGAAGATGGCCGGTTTGCAAAACTTTATCTTTTTAATCCTATCAGCAAGGACCTGATTCGGCTTCCTGTGCTCAGTGGGCATGTTAAACTGGCTACTTTGGCAGTGACTAATTCCATGGACTACAGAGTATTGGTAGAAATCGAGATCGCCCTCAATTGAGAGACAGGTATCAACAATCGAGGTCGAGATTAGGCAAGCAGCGAGGTCAAAGCAGTAAGTTAGGCGGAAGAAGGCATGCAGCAAGGTTTATATCGGGCAGGCGGCAAGGTCTATCCTTGCATTGGCTTGTTATCAACATCCCTGGCCAAACTCCTCCCACATTAGGTAAAGCTTCTGGATCTGCCCAAACCTTCAATATATACATATTGTCTTTCTTGATCTACCTAAACCTTCAATATATACATATTTCCTTTCTTGATCTTCCCAAAGCTTCTATATATGCATATTGGGTTTCTTCTTATTGAGAGTTGTATTTATTGTCACTGTTGATGTTATTTGCAGAGTTCTGGGAGACTGGAAAAGAAGTGGTGCCATATATGGGTCCAGCGCCACCTGAAGGTTGCCACCGTTATGTATTTCTCCTCTTCAAGGAGGTATGTTTTCAAAGCTTTTTCATATTCCATATCATTCTATAGAATTTTTTGTAAGATAAGAAACATATGTACTGTGTTCAATAAACTGAGAACACATGTTTCTTCTATTACAAATAACTCTCTCACCTGTGAATGATGGATTCTCTTATTTCGATTCTATAGAATCTTTATGTGCTTTTAGTAAGGCTTCTTATCTTTGGAGAAGGGAAAGATAAACGTGGATCCTATTCCAGACAGGAAGCTTTTCAAAGTTGGGGATTTTATGAAACAGCATCAGTTGAGTCCTCCAATGGGTGGATCATACTTCTTCGACTCTGCCGGTTTTCCAAGAAGCTCCGGCGTTTCGAAATGGTAAAGAATGCATCGTCTCGGCACCTTCGTCGTGGAGATCAGGCTATTCTCAACTTCAAGAAGAAGAAGATGATGATACAGATCTATGTGATAGCACGGCCGTGCATATAGCCATGACGCTGGACGCTGCTTATCTGAGAGGATTGGTCGCCAGAATTCTATCGATTCTCCAACATGCTGCTTGTCCCGAGAATGTAGTCTTCCATTTCATGGTGTCCGAGCGCCAACATGATCTCAAGGCTACGCTTTAGGCGACTTTTCCATGCTTGCGCTTCATATTATATCACTTTGACTCGGGAGAATCATTTACCTCGACTCCGATTTAGTTGTTGTGGATGACATTGCCAAGCTAATGCACCCTCGTCTCATGGCCCGAGCTGAAAAAAACCAGAACAGCTGGCTCCGATGTTACCACTTGCTATAACAGATGGCAATGGGATATAATTTTTTTTTTATAAATTTTATTATTATGATGTCATGTTGCCACATGTCAACTCAAATCCAGATACCAAATTCCAAAGTTTACATCATCTTCTATCCACCAATAAGTTGTTTACAAAATAGTTTTTTAACAAAATTAAAAAAAATATTTTACAAATCCTTAAGTTATACTTTACAAAACAGATTTTAATTTTTTTGATAGAGAGCAACTAATACAAAGTCAAAAGAGTTTGGCTTGCAATCGATTACAATATACCTGCTGAGGCAGGTATAAAAATTCAAAGACTAATCAAAGATTTTTGGCTAACTATGCGTTGATGTATCTTTTAGGCTTGACGATCAGATGAGACAATTTTAATAATATGATGAACTGATCTTGTATTTACCACTCTCCTATTTTCAGTTGATTCTTTTACTGCCATCAAAACGATAAGTACTTAGTCGTATGTTACTAGCAAATGAAAGAAAAATAAAATAATTTACTCCTGCAATATGGTAACTGCTATGCGATCTCAATAACAATTATTTAGTGATTTTGGATAGAGTGCTGGTAGGCTAAAGCGGATCGATGAATTTTACTTTTAACCATCAAGCTAAACGCATTTTTATATGCATGTAATTACCAGCTAACACAACGCTGCTTTTATCGCACCGAATTCTAGAAATCTTCCTCATTTGATGCAAAGAACTCGCCTCCGATCAAGCAACGACTGAACGACACTATTACTGTTTTAATGGTGATAAGCTTTATTCCCTTGGCGACATGATGCAATTGGTTTGACAGCTTGTTACAAACCACTGTAACTTGTGCTGCGCTATTAATTTTCTGTAATCCGGTTGAAAGACTTTTTGCAAATAATTACTCAAATATGATCTGTTTCGTTACATGGCGTTTTCTTTTTCCACTGTGCAATTAGCTAAGATTTATCATTAAATGATGACTATGCCCGATATTCCATCTTCCATGCATGGCGATATTTCTAGAGTAAGTCACGACTTGATGTTTGGTAGTGCAAGTTTTGGGAGATTATCCTTTTCTTAAGGCTTGGGTTTTGGTGAGAGGAGCCTTTAATTTGACACTCTTAAATCTGTGAAACCTGAATTCTATGCAATCATTATTTAATTATCAATTTTTTTTGCTTTTAATATGAACTTCTAACATTAAGAGTATGTCTTTGGTATTACATCAAAGCTAAATTTATAATTATAAATTAATCATTAGCATTGTCTGTAAAGTATATATAATGACACAATGATAATAATAAATTGAGTTTAGATTTTTATAAATGAAAATTGTTCTTAGGTTAGAATGATATGACTTGAAAGATTTATCAAAATAGTTATATGGAAAAAGAATTAATAATATCATAAAATATTTCCATATATATAAAAGCATTCAATAAGCCATAAATACCCCATATAAATAAAAAAAATGAAATCCATTTTTTTTAAATAGAAAATACAACTATGCTTTTCTATGCTTTGAATGAAAGTTAAATACAAATGAGCTTCAATTAAAATTATCAAATTCATAAAAAGTTACAAGAATTTTAAGTCTCACAAAACCTTACAAAAGGATAATATGGTTCCATTATTTCAAGAAGTAATGTGAAATCCCATAGTTGAGCATTTGATTAATTTATATCATCCGCAAAAGATGTAGAAGCATGTGAGTGACTCAAGCAAATTCAAATAATTATTTCAAATCTTCCATAGCCAAACAAAAAAATCATTGAAATCACCCAAATCTCATAAAAGGAAAACCCAGCAAAATATCAAGAAGCACATAAAACTAAGAATCCAAATGAGATCACCAATCAAGCAAGAATAAAAGAAAACCAAAATCTAAATATTTACAAAAATCTAACGAGGGCCCCTTTGATTTTACAAAAATTAAGAGGAGTTATTGGGGTGGCAACAGGATTATGTTCTTGCATCTCTTGAAAGAAATAATTCCAAGTCCAAATGGAAGCAAAAAATGAAGGAGAAGAAGACAAAGTCAGATTCCGAAGATGAAGGTTCCCATTCTACTGATGAAGGTTCAAGAAGAAGAGAAACAATAAAGGGATCTTGAAGTGTACCTATTGCAACAAAAATTTTCACACTGAAAAAATATTTTTTTAAGAATAATATGGACATCATGACAATTTCTCGAAAGTAACAACAATGATGTTCCATATTTTGCAAGAAAGAAAGGACAGTGAAACTATGTTGATCCCCAGGAGCACTAACACAATGCAAATTTCAAAGGTAATGATTGTCATGATTTGATTTACAGAGTTAAATTATTTTCCCATGTCTCTTATTTTGATACACATTATAATATATCACAATTAGAAATCTCATTCCCTCCTTTGGATAAGTCACCTTGTTACCACCTAAGTTGTACTTAGTGGTTTTTTATCAAGTGAGCATGGTGAACCGGACAAAGATGATTTGTTCTGACTTCAGCAGACATTTGAAAGTTCTTATGGGAAGTGCTTGTTGTACTATATCACATGTTCATACCCCATAGGGGAGTTGTAATAAAATGTTCTAGCATGATAGTGTCTGTAAAAGACTCAGTCTCTTAGACTTTATTTGTCAATCCAATCATCCCAGGGTGTTTTTTCCCTTGGTTATTATTGGTTGTTGACTAAACGACTGATAATTTCTGAGTTTTTCACTCAATACCTCCAAAGTTGGGGTGGTCAGCTTGACATTTAGGCCTATTGAGGTTATTAGAGTCTATGTGTCAATGTATAAACATGCTAGGCATTATGGCCAAGTCATATGAACATGTCTAAGTCCCCCTAGGTTTTAATTTTTTTTAATATTTTAAGTTTTAATTTTTCCAAAACATAGGCTATTTTTTAATATTCTAAATAGAAAAATTGGTTTTGTAATAAAAGTGGGCCTAGAAATCAGTTTCAATCATGGGGGTGCTCATTTTCTAGCTCAAAGCACCATGTAAACCCATAAACCCACTTTTTCTAAGTTTTGAGTGATTTCTCCATCACTCGGGTCAAAAATACCTAAAAGTCAAATATTGATTATTTAATTGATAAATCAATTAAATAATGGAGAAAATTCAAAATCCTAAATCATTGGGATTTGCTCCGATTTGATTGAAATCAGTCTCATCGGTTTGGGATTGACTGGATCTGACCATTCCTTGACAGAAGGAGCTGATCAGGGCTGAACAGAGAGTACATTATTTATTGCATGCAATCTTGGGAATTGCGCCCCCTCTCTCTCCTCCACATGTGTGGGCTCATCTGGATGAGTTTTGGTGGATGCTTTAGTTAGCAAGTTGAGTTGTCAGTTAGATCAATTCTTCGATTGACAGTTGCACACAGTGAGACTCAGATCAGGCTCAGATAGACACATATCAATCCTAGATTGACTCCACATGTAGCTGCAGTCTCTCTCTCCTTGGGAATTGTGCCCCCTGAGCAAGATTTCTTGTTTTTGCTATAAATAAAGCACATATTACCTATTTCAAGCTAGTTAGAGCCGGATTGAGAAGTTGTTGCTATTGTATTGTATTGTTTACTATTTTGGAATAAAGAATCTTTGGAGGCAAGATCTATGGTGTAATGCTCTTCATGTGTGGATGGTGATTATCAAGTGCTTATGAGGTATAATCTGTGTTATTTATCTTTGTTTTTTGCTCGTTAATTGTTGGCCTTGAAGGAGAGAGCTCTCTCCTGTTGGGGTAAGAGATCATTCTAGTTTGATTTATGCTCTTACCGTTCTCTTGTTTCATATCTCTTGGATTTGCGTGTATCTTAAGTTTAATTGCATGCTTTCCAATTATCTTTTTCTAGCAGCACCTATGTTTTAAGCATCTGTTTGTGCAAAGATTTCTAAGTTGCAGGTGATCTCAGTTGTAAAAGGGGTTGAGCTAGTTTGAATCTTCCTTATCTTCAAGATATTTTGGAAGACATAGTCCCTCGGTGTTCCACTAAAGCAAGCTCCAAAGCCTAACATTCCGAGGCTTCCAACACTCTTTCTCTCTCTTCCTCCTTCTAAAATCAAATTTTTACCTAGTTACTTTGTTTACAAGATTTGATATCATTTAAATCTATTATCTTAAAGTAAAACTTAACATAGATCTATTGTCTCAAGGCTCATAATCTAGATCTCATTCCTAAAAAATTTCATAAAGCATTCTAGATCTAGTTCAGGGAAATCGTCCGTTTTTAATGGAAATTTAAAGATGATCTGTAGTTTGCATGCATTAGATTTCTATTTCCGTTTTAAAATATAAAATATAGCAATCGGTATATATCTCATTGGTTTCCCAAACAGCAATCCAAGATCCCGAGGAAATCTTGCTTTCCTTGGTTCCCTTTTACTGTTTTAACTAGTTTTAACTTAGTTTTTTTGTGTGTTTAAAGTAAGCTGACCCAAAGGTACTTTCAAAGTGCTTTTAGACATATTTCATTCTAATAATATCACTATATTTTAGTAGGAATAATAAAAGAAGGAGAAGCTGCTGTTCGAAAGTGGTTTTTGGGTCATATGAATCCCCCAGGGGTCTCCCTTTTTACTGTAATTTTAATTTTGGGCAATTTGTAAGATCTTGGTTTCATCCTATATAAGAACCAATAGGATTCAGATAATTTTACTAATATTGTAACAACATATAATAAAAAAAAAATTGTGAATAGGCTCTTTCCAACCCATTTCCCATTCCCCCTAGGGGGATTCGCGCCCTTTTTGTCGTTTTTTGCATTTTCTTATTTTTTTTCTCTCTATATTAGTTTCATTGATGCATAATAATATGCTTTGATTACTTTATCAAATATTCCATATTACAGTATCAAAGTAACTTTAATACTTACCCCACGACTTCTCGATTAACCCAAAAAGGGAAAGAGATGCGTGGTAGGACTAATTAGAAAACTTGTGGTTTGCTTCCTTTTTGTTTTTTATTATTAATCTCTACAAACAATATTTTAAAATCAACCCCTTCCTTGATTGCCTGATTTAGGTCCACTTGGACCGAAAGAGGTTCCTGGAAGGTTTTTCTTTCTAAAAAAGTCATCCTTTAAAATTTACTAAAACTGATAAGAATACGGTGTGTATGCTCTACACTTGGATGCGGTTCATCCGATTAGTCAAGCTGCATCAAAAGAAACGTGAGTGACTAGATTAATTATTCATCATCTTCCCCAATTAACCACCATCTGGTGAAAATCCAACGCCTTGAACAAACCGTAAATGGTGGCAAAATACCCAAAGAAAGTGGGAACTCCTGGACAGTGACCTCGAGGCGCCGATATCTGTTACACCTTCGGGTGTATTATGAACACAGCCTCAAAAACTCCATTCAACCCTCACATTCCTTATGGGTAGCCGTGAAGGATTATTTTTGGACATGCTCCAAGTACCCCTCGAGTATATCTAGAGTCCCGTCTCACCTAATTTTAATCCACTCATATTTCACATTAACTTAAAATGTACCAAGAGGAAATCACAAAACATTCACTCCAATCACATGCAAGTACTTTGATTATTTTATGACTCCATTTTTAAAGCACTGGTTCTGTGTTTAAATATTTTGATATATATATTGTGTCTTAGCATTGTGCTTATTTTTCATCTTGTCATCTATGGTTATTTATGGTTAATTTCAAACTCCTAAGAAACTATTGCAATTTAACATCATCATACTAAAGTAATTTGCCCTAGTAACTTAATAGGGTCTATCCCAGTTGGCTTCGTTAGGAGTTGAGCCTAAACAGAGGAGTCAAGAACAAGGTGACAACCTTGACTCAAGACTTGACCCCAAGGACACACCTAGTGGCTTGAATATTTCTGCCACGTTCCCCCCAGGTGTGTGAAAGGCGGCAACACCTTTTGGCATTGTTACCAGGGATAAATCTTTTCATTCTTGAGTATGAATTAGCTTAACTTTTTTCTAAACAAGTAAAAAGATAAAAAAAAATTGATTGATCTTGTCTTTAAAAAACATAAAAATTATAACTCGATCCATCTCACGACTCCACTATCTAACATCCCTCCAATAATTTCTACCCAAAGAAACTGCTAGTGATTATTCAATCCTCTCCTTGATCCCAAAAGGTTTATTAGAGAAAGATTGAATAGGCAGAACTCTCGTAGAAACCTTGAAGATTTAGGAGACCAATCCCTCTCAGATATCCATCACATATTTGTAGAGTCACATTCACCAATCTCAAGAAATGACAGAATTTTTCAAACCCATTGAATTTTCTCAGATAGAAGGTGCTCCCCATGCCATTCCAAATGATGCTATCAAGAAACTCCCCATATTTCATGGAAATAAGGCCATCACTTCCAAGTCTTACCTTTGAAAGTTTGAAAAGCACTTGGCCAGTTATTGCAATGATACTGCCCATGACCGTGATGATTTCAAAATGAAGCTCTTTGCTTTATCCTTAAAAGATGATGCTAGAGAATCGTACTCCGACATAGATGATGATTCATATAAAACTCTTAGTGAATTCTTAGATGGTTTTAGGAAGATATGGGGAGAAAAGAAGGAACCAAGACATATACTTGCTGCCCTTTATAGCATAAATAAGATGGAGAAAGAAACCATGGATGAATTTAACACTAAATTCAGGCGTGTGGTTTTAGACCTTCCTAGAGACATCAAGCCAAAAAATGCCTCTATCCTCATATCCTACATTGATTCCGTCACCGGTGACTTAAGGTACTAGTTGAGAGATAAAGAACTAGACGACCTGAAAACTTCCCAAGAATTGGCTGAGAAAATAGAAAAGAATATGCAATCTTCAGGAAAGTCCAACATTCCAGGTTACACTAGGGGAAACACTTCCTGCAACAAAGAGACCAAGGATAAAGCTGTTGAATCAGAAGAAAAGGGAACTTCTAAAGATCCCATGGAAAAGGTGGTGGACTTGATAAAAAACTTGGTTACTAGTCAAAACCAACATATGGACAATCATACTGCACAATTGAATGACATGCAGAATAGATTGATCACAATGGAAAGGAATAATGGACCTAGGAACTTTCAGCCCAAGCAAAATTAGATGTATCAGAATAAATCCCCTCAGCAAGAACCTAGAAGTCCAAACCAATTAGACTCAACTAACATGGTAGAATAAGTACTTCAATGGTGTAAACCTTGTGAACAATTCCACCAAGAAAGAACTTGTTATGTTGCAAATCAAGTCATGGAACATGGACTTACCGAGGTCAGTAGTCAGGAAACAACTTCAATCAATCCTGATCATGTATACATGATAGGACAGGCCTACCGTTTGTCACCAGCTAAACAGTACAAACCTAAGGATGAAACCATTTCAAAATCTTATAGTGAAACTTATGATGAAAACCGTAATGTGCATGATGGGACTCCTACGTGTTCTCCATATAATGATGACAGTCTGGAAGGTTTATTTCCTTGTGACCTTTTTTCTGAAGAAGATGAGTATGAAAATGAGGACAAGTATAACTTGGAGCATGATACAAGTGACGAATACTCCCTTGTGTCCGACAAAGATGTTGATAATGAACCAGAAAATTTTGATGGTTTTGTTGATTTTCCTGTCTATGGCGTATCTAAAGGATAGAGCATGAAATTTGTGGCCTAGGGAAATTTTGATATAGAAAAGTAGCATTCAAAAATCTTGTATGATCATTCAGAGTCATGCCATGCAGAGCCGCACAAAGGTATCAATAATGAAGACATTGAGAAGCAGTGTTGTGAAAAGACAGATGTGATATAGTTAGTAGAATATCAGTCTTAACTATCATCTTCACATATAGAGTTTCTTTATGATTTGGATCCACTTGGGGCTTATACAGTGAGTTATCATTCGGTAAGCCTTGATGATCAGTATGATGGTGTAGTCAATCTTCCTCATCATTCTGATTTCTACATCAACCCTATCCAGTCATGGATAGAAGTAGCCTGTGCAAGCACTTACCAGTTTGGGAGGAAGTTTGACAACATTATTCATGCCTATGATTTCCCATACATCCTGCCCCTTCCGGATCATCACGCAGGTTTGCATTTTTTGAATAAAGTATCCTTAATTTGGCTGGTAACCAAAGACAACAATATTTTTTTATGTTAATAAAATTCTTAGGTGGTTACATTGGATTTTTTATTACACCTAACCTTTTCATATCATGCTTAGAGTAGGAAAATAAGCTCCTTAAAAGAGAGCATTTACTTTCTGCATTTATGTTTTGTACTTAGCTATAATAAAACTTTTATTTCATTAGTTAGTTACATTTATTTTGTTTAAATAAATAAGCTTAATGGTTCATTTGGATTTTATATAAAGCTTGTGCTATTGAGGTTTTCTTGTCAAGTTGAGATGTTTTTACATGGTGTATAAATCAGAGATTCTAGTGTTCTCATATCCTCTCCTTACCCTATGACCAGATCGAGCACACGTCCCGCAGTTGGAGCCAGATGTTACTGGCTAAGTTGTACTTAGTGGTTTTTTATCAATTGAGCCTAGTGAACCGGACAAAGATGATTTGTTCAGACTTTAGAAGTGCTTCTAGGAAGTTCTTGTTGTACTATATCACATGTTCCACAGGGGAGTTGTAATAAAATGTTCTAGCATGATAGTGTCTGTAAAAGAATCAGTCTCTTAGACTTTATTTGTCAATCTGATTAGCCTAGGGTGTTTTTTCCCTTGCTTATTATTGGTTGTTGAATAAACGACTGATAATTTATGACTTTTTCACTCAATACCTCCAAAGTTGGGGTGGCCGGCTTGGAATTTAGGCCTATTGAGGTTATTAGAGTCTATGTGTCAATGTATAAACATGCTAGGAATTATGGTCGAGTCATATGAACATGTCTAAGTCTCCCTAGGTTTTAATTTTTTTTTATTTTTTAAGTTTTTTTTTAAGTTTTAATTTTTCCAAAACATAGGCTATTTTTTAATAGTCTAAATGGAAAAATTGGTTTTGTAATAAAAGTCGGCTGAAAAATTAGTTTCAGTCATGGGGGTGCTCATTTTCTAGCTCAGAGCACCATGTAAACCCATAAACCCATTTTTTCTAAGTTTTGAGTAATTTGTCCATCACTCAGGTAAAAAATCCCTAAAAATCAAATATTGATTATTTAATTGATAAATTAATTAAATAATGGAGAAAATTCAAAATCCTAAATCATTGGGATTTGCTCCTATTTGATTGAAATCAGTCTCATTGGCTTGGGATTAACTGGATCTAACCATTCCTTGACAGAAGGAGCTGATCTGGGCTAAACAGAGAGTACATTATTGCATGCAATCTTGGGAATTGCGCCCTCTCTCCTCCACATGTGTGGGCTCATCTAGATGAGTTTTGTTGGATGTTTCAGTTAGCATGTTGAGGTATCAGTCAAATCAGCTCTTCGATTGAAAGTTTCACTCAGTGAGACTCATATAAGGCTTAGTTAGACACAGATCAAGCCCATATTGACTCCAGATGTAGCTGTAGTCTCTCTCTCCTTGGGAATTGCGCCACCCCTAGGATAGATTTCATGTTTTTTCTATAAATAAAGCACAAATTATTTCTTCCAAGCTAGTTAGAGACTGATTGATAAGTTGTTTCTATTGTATTTTATTGTTTAGTATTTTGGAATAAAGAAGCTTTGGAGGCAAGATCTATGGTGTAATGCTCTTCATGTGTGGATGGTGATTGTCAAGTGCTTATGAGTTATAATTTGTGTTATTTATCTTTGATTTTTTCTGGTTAATTGTTGGCCTTAAAGGAGAGAGATCTCTCTTGTTGGGGTAAAATATCATTCTAGTTTGATTTATGCTCTTACTGTTCGCTTGTTTTAGATCTCTTGGAGTTGCATGTATTTTAAGTTTGATTGCATGCTTTCCAATTATCTTTTTCCAGCAGCACATATGTTTTAACCATCTGTTTGTGCAAGGATTTCTAAGTTGCAGGTGATCTCACTTGTAGAAGGGGTTGATCTAGTTTGCATATTCCTCATCTTTAGGATCTTTTGGAGGACATAGTCCCTCGGTGTTCCACTAAAGCAGGCTCCAAAGCCCAACATTCCCAGACTTCCAACTCTCTTTCTCTCTCTTCCTCCTTCTAAAATCAAAATTTTACCTGGTTTGTTTGTTTACAAGTTTTGATATCATTTAGATCTATTATCTTAAAGTAAAAAATAAAATATTTTTTTTGTCTCAAGGCTCGTAATCTAGACCTCATTCCTAAAAAATTTCATAAAGCATTCTAGATCTAGTTTAGGGAAATCGTTTGTTTTGCATGGCAATTTAACGAGGATCTGTAGTTTGCATGCATTAGATTTCTGTTTCTGTTTTAAAAGATAAAATCCAGCAATTAGTGCATATCTCATTGGATTCCCAAACATCAAGCCAAGATCCCAAGGAAAGCTTTCTTTCCTTGGTTTCTTTTTACCGTTTTAACTAGTTTTAACTTAGTTTTTTTTGTGTTTAAAGTAGGCTGACCCAAAGGTACTTTCAAAGTGATTTTGGGAATATTTCATTCTAATAAGATTTCTGTCTTTTATCAGGAATAACAGAAAAAGGAGAAGATACTGTTTGAAAGTGGTTTTTGGGTCATTCAAATCCCCCCCACGGGTGTCCCTTTTGACTATAATTTTAATTTTGGGCAATTTGTAAGATATTGGTTTCATCCTATATAAGAAACAATAGGATTTATATAAAATTACTGATATTGTAACAATATATAATAAAAAATTTCTTCGAATAGGCTCTTTTGACCCCATTCCCGATCCCCCTTGGGGGGATTCACGCCTTTTTTGCTGTTTTTTGCATTTTCTTATTTATTTTCACTCTAGATTAGTTTTATTGATGCAGAATAATATGATTTGATTAATTTATCATATATTCCATATTATAGTATCAAAGTAACTTTAATACTTACCCCATGACTTCCCGATTGACCCGAAAGGAGAAAGAGATGCGTGGTAGGACTAATTAGAAAACTTGTAGTTTTCTTCATTTTTGTTGCTTATTATTAATCTCTACAAAAAATATTTTAAAATCAACCCCTTCCTTGATTCCCCTATTGAGGTCCACTTGGACTGAAAGAGGTTCATCGAAGGTTTTTCTTTCTAAAAAATTCATCCTTTAAAATTTACTAAAATTGACAAGACTCCAGTGTGTATGCTCTGCACTTGGCTGCGGTTCATCTAATCAGTCAAGCTGCATCAAAAGCAATGTGAGTGACTAGATTAACTAGTATTCACCTTCCCTAATTAACCACCATCAAGAGAAAATCCAACACCTCCTTCAAACCGTAAACGATGTCAAAATACCCAAAGAAAGTGGGAACTCCTGGACAGTGACCTTGCGGCACCGATCTTTGTTACACCTTTGGGTGTATTATGAAAACAGTCTCAGAGACTCCATTAATCCCACACATTCCTTGCAGGTATCCGTGAAGGTTTATTTTTGGACATACTCCAAGTACCCCTCGGGTATATATGGATTCCCCGCTTGCCTATTTTTAATCCACTCATATTTCACATTAACTTAAAACGTACCAAGAGGCAATCAAAAACATTCACTCCAAGCACATGCAAGTACTTTGATTATTTTATGACTCCATTTTTAAGGCACTGGTTCTGTGTTTAAATCTTTTGATATATATATTGTGTCTTAGCATTGGGCTTTATTGTGCTTATTTTTCATCCTGTCATCTATGGTTATTTATGGTTAATTTCAAACTCCTAAGCATATCTCAATTTAACATCATCATACTAAAGTAATTTGCCTTAGTAACTTAATAGGGTATACCCCCCTTGGCTTCGTTAGGAGTTGAGCCTAAACGGAGGAGTCAAGAACAAGGTGACAGCCTTGACTCGAGACTTGCCCCCAAGGACACACCTAGTGGCTTGAATATTTCTGCCACGTTCCCCCCCCAGGTGTGTGAAAGGCGGCAACACACCTATTAGTTATTCTGAGCCATTTCCCAATACTAATTTTTTTTCACTAGTTTCTGACTTGCCTATATCCAAATCTTTAAAAATACATTCAGATTCTTATTTATTTGATTTAGAATATATTTTTAATTATTATATTCAGTTTATGACATAATTATCCCATTCATTTAATGCACAAAATACCCTACAACTCCCAATTTCTCCAGTGGGTAAACCACACAATTTCATGGTTTATGATATTGTGTCACTGCAACAAGTTGTTATTATGTTTGTGTTTCCTACATTGGTTTGTTTTAAATGTATTTGGATATATTTTGGCTTATGTTACATACATTTTTACCTGATATAACCTTCCGTTGGTCGAATTTAAGGTCCTTATACTCTCCATATTTTCCCAACTATCAATATGTTTTAGTTGCACCTAGTTTTCTTATTATGTCTCTATCTGATTTTCGAGCCACTATACCTTGGTTTTTTTCCGCTCCATATGACTTATATTATTATATTTTGGATCCCCATATGCTCCATTTAATAATTATAAAGTTTTTACATCATTTTGGAAGAAATTTTTATGGCTTGGTTCACCATTATGCAACTACACAAGAAATTGAGCCTGCTGATTTCATTGATGTTCTTTGGTTAGGAGATGATTACACTTATATCTTTTACATCTATGATTTTGTATTCATATCTGATCATTTATGTTGTCACATTAATAAGAACTCATATGATTCTCCTTCATCACCATAATATGAGTTTCAAGGAGTTTCTCTACATTTTTTTTGTTTGCACAACATTGAAAAACTGATACATGATCAAGGAATCTACAATAACTTCACCAAGTTTTTCACCTAGAAGAAGTACATAGAAATTATTCAAGTGAAGAGAAATACATGGTGAATACACTCATTTATTTTCTATAACATGTCCATTCTTGAGGGAGGATTTTCCCCATGCAATTTTTCATTTTTCCTCGTTTTACATTGACAAAGTAAAAAGTGACCTTAGCCTTTGTTGTTGGGACCTAATATTTTTATTTTTCACATAAGTTAGGATTAAGGTGGTTTGTTTGAATATTCAATCCACCTAGACATTAGGATTAATCATTATTTTATTTCCCTAATTTCCTAGACCTTGTTATTGACCCTTAGTCAGTTTCCTAGTGCATTGTCCTCATTGTTTTCAACATCTAGACCCACTAATTGTCATCTAAAACTTAATTATCCATCCATGGATGATATAAATAGGATAATGTTCCTATTTTACTTAATTTTAGGGATCAAGAGCACCTTCCTTGATTCGTCAAAACTATGGACTACTCACAAGCATTTGTGACATCAGTTCTTAACTAGTTAATTGACTTATGCACCCTCCTTGACTATCATTGCTATTTTTGGAACTATAATTCTCTAATGTTCCCTACCTACCTACCTACCATCGGTTAACTTCCACTCACACTCATTTAATTGATATCATCATTTGTTACATCCAATTCTATGTCTAATAGGTATTTTAAGTCTATCTAAGCATGTCACATATGTGGAGTTCAACTGCCTCTTTAGGATCTTGAATTTTTCCTTTGATGTGGTATTATATATTTACACATAATGATAAATAATGAGGCATGAAATATTTCTTAAATATTTCTTCAATTATTTGTGTTATAGCACATTATTCTTCTTCTCTATTTTTCCTGTACAATCTGTGTGAAGATTATTTTTGTCATGAGATCTTCCTCTTAATATCTAATACCTCATAAGAGGAATTGATGATGATAATGCAGTTTCATGGTGTAGTGGTGTGGAAAATTTGTCTAGGATAGGTATGTTATCTTGATAAGTCTTGGTTGATCCCATTGGAATTGGTATATCAATGCTAGCAAGTTCTGGTCAATCATAATGGGATTGGTATGTTTGACTAGGCTTGGTTGGTCTGAAAAGATTAGTAAGCCAAACAAGGCCTGTTTGGTCCCCAAGTAGATCGATGTTTCTTGATAGGATTTTTTGGTCTGAAAGGATTAGTAAGACATAAAATACCCATTGGATCTATGAGAATGGCCATTGTGATGATTCTTTAGATAATCATGATGGTATTCCAACATTTCTATGTTGTTGACAATGATGTTGTTCTAGAACTTCTATGTTGATGGTGATAATGTTGTTCTAACATCTCTATGCTGCTCATGATGGTGTTGTTCCAACATTTCTATGCTGTTGCTGATGATGTTGTTCCAACATTTCTATACTAATGATGATGATGTTCCAACATTACACCTTGTTGATTTTTCTTTAGCACTAACATATTGATGATGTTATTGTTCTAGTATTCACATACTGATGATGATGATGTATGATATTCACATACTGATGATGATTTTTCATGTTGATGATGTTCCACAATGATGATGTTCCATGATGATGATGTTCCATGATGATGATGTCCTGTGATGATGATGTTACAAGATGATGATGATGTTCCATGATGACAATGTTCCATGATGATGCTACATAATAAATATTGTTGTGAGGGGTTTCAGACACATTAGCTGTGTAGCATCACGGATGCTGCGCAAGCTCAAAAGACACAACACAAGAGGAAGATTAGCATGTGAAGCAAAAATTAGAATATCTTTTATATTTTGTGTCACCTTTTTGTACTTTGGACCATATTTTGCAGATATTGGTCATGATTTTGTAGAATCATTTAAGAATTAGTTAGGAATTTGTCCAAGTGGACCACGAATGTAAAGGGGCAAGCCTATAAATAGAAGTGGACGTGTAAGTGTCAAAAAACGAGGATTTTGGCATAGAAAAGAACTACAATATCTGTGATCTATAGATCTGTTTTTGAATCTATGGATTATTGCGTAGAGGTAATATGACAAGATGAAGGTTGATATGAAATACTGTTTTCTTTTATCTTTGACTATCTTACTACTTCTACAATTATATGGCGAATTTTAATTGAATCCATGACATGGATCTGTGACACAATGTTTTCCTTATTTTAATGATGTTATTTTGTTGTATCTATTTTGCGCCTCAGTTAGGTTACTACATTTGCAATGGAATGATGTGATTTGATTGAGAAAAACGATAAACATTTGTGTTAATTCCTAAGTAATAAGATCTGTTAATGCTGTGTTGAGTTGTTTAATATTGATGCCACATTATACCCTCCTATTATGCAGAAACTTGGTTCTGACATCTCTTCCTTGAACACCTCGGGTGAGACCTCATCCGCTCTGTGGGTGTTGTTAGATGGGGTAAAACATGTCTAGGCTAGTGATCAGGGAGATTGTGGTGGTCTAAGAGTCGATAGAGTGGGACCCTTGTCAACTGGGATTTGTTGGCTAGGTTTGTGTCAACAATGATGATTCATGATGATGCTGATGTTCCATACTTATAATGTCTTCATTCCAAATATTCCTATGAAATATAGATTCACCCCTCAATTGTACAACTGTTGTTGTTGATGTTATAGAATACCTTCATTATTTAGAGGGAGTGTTGAAATAAATGTAACCTCAAAAAACATTCTTTTAGTTTTATTATTTTCTTATTATCCATTCTTTTGGAGATGTTAAATTTATCCATTCGAAGATGTGTTTGATGTACTTAGTCAGGTAAAATAATTGGGGTAAAACCTCTATTATAAGTTAGGTCAATAATTTTGGTGTATTTGTAACTTCATAAGATATTTTGATGTATATTATTATTATATATTGTTGCACCCCCATTGGCGTTGTGTTTTCCTCCTTTCAGGATGTCATTATTGTCTATGGTCATTAAGGTAAACCCTCCATTGTAATTCGGGGAAGTAGTCCCCAAATTGAATACAATAAAATTTGTTTTTAAGTCCCCTTAGGAGAAGTAGTCCCCGTTAGGGTAAGAGGTCAACCCAATGAAGTTATTAGGTCAGTCACTTGATAGGTATAAATAGGGAGGCACTGTCCCTCATTTATACACACACTCACTCATTCAAGTTTGCATGAGGAGAGAGAGAACAACAAAGAGGATAGATAGATGCATAAGACTTATTATACTTGGGTTTTTCCATCTCTTGATATTTTCTTAGTGACAAAACTATTTTGGGGAAGTTTGCGGGGTTTTATCCTTTATGGTTTCCCTAAGGAAAATATTTGTGTCTTGTGTATATGATATATCTTATGCATATGTTTGTGCTTGTTATTCTTTTAGATAAAGACCCTAATCAATTTGAATAATATTAGAAAAACTAACATGGCATCATAGTCTCTCTGAAAGAAGGCACTGTGCATCAATGGAAACTAGGGCTTCCTAGTTCAAGGTATTCTCTCCATAGATCATCAAGAAAAGAGGGCTAGTATAAATTTTCCTAGGAGGGAACATCTTTTAGCGAAAGTAGAATAAAATTTTAAGAAGTTTCATTTTGACATAGACACTAGTGCCGAGATAATCTAGTGCATCAAGTTTCAGAGGATTCCCGCCTCAGCTTTAATAAAAATACATCATTGAGAAACTTGCCTCATGGAGGTGCATATTTATATCTAGACAGAATTCCAAAACTCTAAGTTAGGAAAATTAGGGTTTCTCTAAGAAACCCTAGGCCAGCCACCTCCATAACCAAGTCAAACACCTCCAATTGGTAAGATCTAAATCTCTATTATTTCAATTTTAGGTTCACATTTCAAAATGACTCATCATACCCAACTTGAGGGTAATCTAGGGGGAGATGACAACTTTCGAGCATGGAAGTACATGATCTCCACAATCCTTGAAGAAAAAAATTTGGATCATTATCTCAGTAAGGAAGTTTCAGACTTAGAAAGAGATGAGGCTAAGGCTATACATAAGAAGATGATTGTCAATGCCAAGATAATCATTTCATATTCTATTAAGGATCATCTCATCCCCCATGTGTCATCATTTAAGACATCGAAGTAAGTGTTCAATGATTTTTCAAAGTTGTTCGAAGGAAAAAACATCAACTGAAAGATGACATTAAGGAGCCAACTGAATAATGTGAAGATACAAAACTAAAAGACCATAAATCCTACTTCACAAGGTTTTATCAAATCAAGAAAAAATGTGAAGAAATCGAAGATAATGTAGAAGAAGGAGAGATTGTTATAACCACCTTGAATGGTCTCCCTATATCATGGGATTCATTCATTCAAGGATTATGTGCCATAAGGAGGTTGATCAGTTTCAACAGACTCCAGGAAGAATGTACATAAGAAGAAGCTCAGATCATAACAAGAGAAGAGAATATGGAAGAACATGAAGATTAAGATCTCATAGTTCACACTAGATATATCACATAAAGAAGGAGGATCACCATCACAACAAAAGGGAGGACCATCATCACAAAAGATAGAAGAAATTCAGAAGAGATCCTTCAAACATTCGATGATATACTTGTGATGAGAAGGGACATTAATACAAATATTGTCTCAGAAACAAAGACTCTTTCAACAAGAAGTCAAATAAGAAGAGACGTCATGGTCACACCACTGAAGAGGATGAACCAAAAATAAAGAGACTCAAATCATAAATTGATTTTTCTAGTGATGAAGAATATGTCCTTATATCAACACTTACAAACACTATCTCGCATGGAATCAATGATTGAATTGTAGATAGTGGGGCATCCAAACATATGACAGAATACAAACAATCACTTGTTATCCTTTTTGAGCATGAGTCACCTCACAAGGTGAAACTTGGGGATGATTATCAGTACCCCATAAAAGGAAGTGGTGAAGCTTCCTACAAGATATACCTCGAGAAATATTTGAATATGAAATATGTGCTATATGTTCCAGGATTGAATAAGAATATTCTCTCCATCTCTTCACTAGATGCAAAGGGAATAAGATTTCTATTCATTGATGGAAAAGTCCTAATGTGGCCAAAAGGAAAGACAATATATGATGCAACATTGATTGGAGAGAAAGAGGGAGGCTTATACAAGTTGAAGGGACAACCTGAATAACCATTGGTTCATGAATCCATAGAACCAAGTGAACTATGGAACAAAATGCTTGGACATTTTCACTATAGAGCTCTACTAATTGCAAGCAAAAAATTTTAGGACTTCCAGAAATCCAGGAAAAACATGAAGGAATTTGCAAGGGATGTGCACAAGGAAAGAATGTAAAGAATATTTTTCCAAGTAGTGAAATAAAAGAAAAAGGAATACTAGATATATTCCACTCATATGTATGCGGGCCCATTTAATCCATCTCACTAAGTTGGTATGTATACTATGTTTCCTTTATAGATGATTTCTCACGTAAAACTTGGATATATTTCTTGAAAGGAAAAAATGAAGTCTTTAAAAAGTTCAAGGAATTCAAATCCTTGGTCGAAAATCACACTGAAAGGAATATCAAGACTCTATGGTCAGATAATGGTGGAAAATTCACCTCAGAATAATTCAAGAAAATGTCTAGAGAATCTAGGATTAAGAGGGAGTTGAGCACTCCATACAATCCTCAACAAAATGGTGTTGCAGAATGAAAGAATATAACAATAATGGAGATAATGAAAGAAATGTTACATGACTGGGATATTCTAATGCATTTATGGGAAGAAGCAACAAGGACATATGTGTATGTGCATAACCGTACTCTTCACCATGTACTCGACAACAAGACTCCTGAAGAGGCTTTCTCAGGAGAGAAACCCGAAGTTAGCCATCTCAGAATATTTGGTTTTCTAGCCTTACATGCACATTCCAAAGGAAAAGAGGACTAAGCTCAATCTTTAAGGTAGGAAGCGGATATTCATAGGATACAGTGACACTTCAAATTCCTACCAAATATACTTCCCAAGATTTAAGAAGATCAAAATGAGCAGAGATGTAACATGTGACAAAGACTCGGCATACTCTAGATCTGGAAAACTACCTATTGTAGAAGCTGAAGAACTTGAAGCAACAAGATTCTGAGACATGGAAACAAAAGAAGAAATTCCAGAATACCATGAATATTGAGACATGGAATAACCACAATATCTTGTATAACCATTTCACAAGAAGAACTCCCACAAGAGAAACTAGCATGGGCGCGGGAGCTAATACAAGATGTAGAAATATATGGTGCTCTAGATGGAATGCATAGAGAAAGGAAAAGACCTAAACCATACAACATATATGTGGCCCTTGTATGTGACATCATTGAGGAAGAACCTTTCAACTACAAATAGGATGCATAAAATAAAGAATGGAAGGATGCCACGATCGAGGAGAATCATTCAATTATGAAGAAGGATGTATGGGAGATAGTTCTGAGGAAAGAAGGGAAGTCCGTCGTTACTTCTAAGTGGATATACAAGATTAAGCATGATGCAAATGGTAGCATTGAAAAACACAAGGAAAGGTTCGTGGTGCATGGATTGTCCTAGAAATAAGGAATAAACTATAAGGATACATTTGCACCCATAGTGAGATACACATCCATTAGATCTATACTTGGATTGGATGTAGTAATGAAATGGAAGGTACACAAGATGGAAGTAAATATGACATTCCTGAATGGTGTAGATGAAGAGGAAGTGTACATGGATTAGCCACTAGGATTTGAGGCACATGATAGGTGAACACATGTGTGCAATTGAAGAAAGCCTTGTACATATTGAAATAGATGTCCAGGACATGGTATGATAGGATGTACAAATTTCTAATGAGCTTAGGATTTACCAAGAGTAAAGTGGATTCCAACCTTTACTTCAAGGTTGAAGGAAGAAGACTGTTGATGCTCCTGCTATATGTTGATGACATATTTCTGATAGGAGAGGATGAAATCATTGTATATGAAAAGAGGAATCTTTCCGTTGGGTTTAAATGAAATACCTGGGAATGATGCACTATTTCTTAAGAATGGAGGTGTGGCAGAGTACGGATTGAATATTCCTTGGTCAATGAAAGTATGGAGTCGATATTCTAAAGAGATTCAAAATGATGGACTACCAGGTGATAGCCACACCTATGGCATCGAACTTGAAGCTGCCTTGTGATGCTTCATCAGAGATAGTTAATGCCATGATGTATCATTAGATGATTGGTTCATTTATGTAAATGATGAATACAAGACATGACATATTCTTTTCTATGAACACCCTAAGCCAATTCCTAATGGATCCAAGACATGTTCACTTGGTAGCTACAAAGCACTCATTGAGGTATTATATGAAGGGTACAATTGTTTCCTGGCTCAAGTATGATGCGAATCATAATATTAACCTGCACTGTTATGTTGATTCAGATTGGGAAGGAAGAGCAACTAATAGGAAGAGAACTTTGAGATCTACTTTAGTTTGAGATCTAGCATTACCTTTTTGTTTAGCAGGAAGTAGTCCTGCATGGAAATAAGTTCAACAAAAGCATAATATGTTGTAGCTTCTTTGACTAGTTGTGAGGAAGTATGGCTTCGAAAGTTACTTTTTTATTTGTTTGATCTTGAGTTAGAGATGACTTGTATGTTTTGTGACAACCAGGGTAATTTTTAGTGGCGAAATTTTGTCACTTGACTATTTTTTGGGTTTAAAAAAAAATCCATTATTTAGTGTCTAATATCGCCTATATTACATAAAATATGTTTTTTTTAACATAATATTCGCTAAAATTTAGACATTTGGGTGTTAATTTTATGTTTCATAGTTAATATTCTCCTATCCATTTATAAACATGTTTTTTTCAATCCAAAACAATCACCTAGAATACTATACTTAAGTATAATATTAGAATCCTTAAAAAATACACTGGACTAAGAACTAGAGTTGCGTGAAGTTGTCAGAGAATCTGGTGTTCCATGCAAAGCCGAAGCACATTGAGATCAAGTATCACTACATCTGGGATATGTTGTAGAGTGGAGTAGTGAATGTTAACCCAAAAAATCCTTCACTCAGCTCCACATGGCCTACACCACCCAAGGACACCCATGATCGACCCTCGTAACACCCCATTAGACCCCCACACCCTAAAAAATGCTTAAGAATGAAGAAAAGGGCTTAAGAACCCCAAAAAGGAGCCCAAATAACTATCCTAGGGGCTAAAACCTCCAAAAAGGGGTAAAACCCTTCAAAGGAGCCTAAAACCCTAAAAGGAGCAAAAGTTATGGCAGAAGGGGCTAAAAGCCCAAAAAAGGGGCTAAAGCCCGGAATAAGGGCTTAAAACCCTAAAACCCCCCAAAAAAAGCTATAAAAGGAGGGTGGGGGTTCACTCTCAAATAACTCCTCTCTTGCATACTATTATGTTGCTCGTGGATTCCTTGAGACTCTTTGCCTCTCAAGACACCCACATCCCCCTCTCTTCCACTCATATTCCACATTGAGCCATAGCTCCTCCATTGCTGAGTGAGATAGGGAGGTGCTTCTTCCAGCAAGGGCATGGTGGCCCATTTGACCAAAGGAGAGGTATATCCTAGTTTTGTTTATGTGTTTGCTTTGTTAGTTTAGTTGTTTTATAACCATTATTTGTTTACACGTTTGATATCTAACATGTTTTGCAGGTTTATTGTAGCTTAATAGTTGTTTGCAGGTTCTCGGAGCTAAGCCCTAACCCTATTTGCAGAGGGGCTCTCCGCCATTGCTTTCTATTTGCTTTCTCTTTCTATTCTGCTTTTCCTTTATGCATTTTCCACACACAAACACCTAACCTTCCATCCTATAGATAGAAGGGAGCCATTCCTGCCCTTATATCCAGAAGAAATCCCTGCTACAGAACTGGCGACCATACCAGGTTGATCCCACAGGATCCCTGGTTCAATTTTTTGAAATTTCAAGTTTTTCAGTTTATGCCCTAGTTTTTAAAATTTCTTGTCAGATCTAGGTTAAATCTTGTTTAAATTCATTTTTTTTTGTTGTCAAAGCCTCTGCAAGGAAAATTCGAGTCTGTTTGGCCACAGTACAGGTTACTGTCGGCCGGATCTGACTTAGGATCAGAAAAACCCCAAATTCAGAGAAAGTCACACTTATCAGGCCTGAACAGGGGATGAGGTCACTCTTTTAGTCCTCACAGGTGCAACCAAGTTGCCCTTTCCCCCCCGAAAGGTGTGACTTCACTCAAAAAGACAGACCGCTCCTGTCTGTGAAATTTGTGTGACCCCCTTGCCTGTTTCTGGAAACATTTTGCGACCCCCTCACCAAATTTGACCCAAAACATGCGGTCTATCAATCAGAGGTTAATTTTTAGTTTACTAGGGACTGTTAGTGCTACTCAGTGTTATGGAGAGAAACTCCTATGGCTTGGGGTACCACAACAGACACCTTGACTCCAGAAATCAATTCTTTCTAATATGCAAAAGAAATCAAATATCTAACACTAAAGGATCAAACCTTGTACCTTATTCTTGATGGTTGAAGTAGATCCCCATTGAGATTTCCAACTTCAGCTTGAATTGATAAATCACTTCCGCAACAACAAGTAAACAATACAAGAATACTATATATATTGGTGTTATATCTATTCTAGCATATATAATCAACAATGTATAAGCATTTGAAATCATCCATGGATAAAATATTGATTCAAACATACATTATTGGACAAGAAAAGATATTTATATTAATATAAAATCAGAGATTACAATGGATACAACCTCTGTCGGCACGTTTGCGAATCGAAGAAACTGAATCCCCCACTTGGGCCTCCACCACCTCATTCCTCCATCTCTCGATAGCAAGCTCACAAGAAAAAGGAAAGCTTGGGAAGAACACAAAAGTGCTCCAAGGGACAAAGGGATGCATACTCAAGCACAAGTTCCAGCAACAATGGACTATAGTTTATTTACTCACAATTCTCTTATATGCCTTCAATGTATCAAGGAGTTCCTTATATATCTTTTCAAAGGGGTAATGAAAGGTTGAATTTGAGCGATCTCAAGGCATATGGAAGGCCATGAGTCAAGTGAGTCAGATCCATGTCAAGGAAAACTCCAAAAGGATTTGGATTTTGTACACATCTCGATGTACGCGGTTTTAGGGGTCAAACCCGCGTATATATGCAATTAGGGGTTTAAAATTCACGTATATGATTTTTCACATGTTTATAGGGATGGTCTAGGAAACAACAAAGGACAAAAAATTGTCCAAGGGGTCTAAGGAGTCTACAGCGGGATAGGGGAAGGCCCTACAAGTGTGATTCACCTGATGTGGTAAAATCAGCTATAACAGATTCCCCCTAATGTGTGAGGTTAGAGGGGTCATATGATAGCTGAAATACATTATAAGTCCATTCCAGAAGTGGAGTGATGAAGGATCCCAAATGGAAGACCAGGCATCCAATAAGCATAGTACAATAATACAACTCTACACAAAACTGCAAATACATATAGTAGCCCGGATACATAAGAGTACAATGGCCATGAATAGGCATGATACAAAATATCACATAAGTGGTCATCCCCACGTACAATATACATAGATCAGAATCTCCATGATGAAGATATACAAAGGATCATTATCTTCATAATGGCTGAAGATATACAATGGATCAAGATCTCCATAATAGCTGGAAGTGTCTGACATATACTGGAATCATGTCGCAAGACCTGAAATCTCATGAACAGTGGCATGATAAAGGAGGTAGCATATAAGAGATGCCACCAATCTGGAAGGTATTCTACACAAACCGCTACGAGTACATGTCCTACTATGTGAATAGAGGTGTCGAGGTCAAACATAGTAGTCCATCGTCTGATTACCGTTCATTGATGTATACCGTTAACAGACGCTAGATCACCCACCGATAATGATAATGGGAATCAAGGCACTAGAGTGCAAACTAACAAGTGTGAATAAATGTGTTGAGGGAAAACACTTGAGAGGTTCCATCAATCAGGGGACATTGGTGTATTCCCAAAAACTATCAATGGTGAGAGAACCTGCCATTGATGAATGCAAGTCTCAAGGCACTCAAATATGACTCTATATTTCGATCCCAGAATAAATGATTTGAAGTCGATAGGATGAAATCGGCTGGAAGGAGGGCATTAAGGCATCCCCCATCATCCAACATGAGGTACTCAGCAAAGCTGTATAATGTGGAAGGAATCGATCATAAGGTGCACGAACTAGTAACTGTACCGGGAGTGGCTGACATACAAAGTCAATATAACTGAGGAATGGCCGACTTAGGTTTCAACTTCCTTCGAACAAGAGCATAATGACAAATGGTGACTAAATAAAGGCAGCATAGACTTGATATATAAAACTGGGACATCTCTACGACACAGGAGGCATCGACGGAGGATCCATGGGGACTGGAAGCTTAACCAGTCGGTGGAGATAAACTCAGATAAGTGAGTACAGCTCCTAAATTCAAAATATAAACCTAACCAATGGATGTGATATACAGTTCTCTGTGCAAAGGCGACACGACTCGACAACTGCCAAAAGATAACATCTTTCCTTGTCCGGATTTTTGGTTTTTTGATTTATTTTTGGACTTTTTCAAATATTTAAAAATATTGAAAAATAATAAAACTACTTTATAGTTACAGAATAGGATGAGACGAGTGTCATATGGTCAAACAAACTCATTCCAAGCAGTGGAACATACCTATGCTCAATGCAAGGATAGATGTGTAGGATAGCGACACTCGGGGGAAAGTCCCCTCTCGGTAAAAATCGGGAATCAAGCTGCAAAGGATATATAAAATGGCTCTGCATGGCTATACATGAGACAAGCTCAGGCTATATGGCTGAAACTCAATGTCAGGGAAGCCAGCGTAAGGCTCAACAAGGCAGGAAAATCTCATGATAATGTAATTACAACTTGACATAAGGGAGTCCCAGGGAAATGGCCAACATAAATTTCAAGAGGAGTATGAAGCTCTTGCTCAAGGACATGGCGGGAATAAAGGGGGACTCCTGGACCTAAGAGAGGACTCACAACATGGGTACCAAATGCAAAAGGGAGCTAACTAGGACACCCATGTATATGAAAGCTTTACCATTCACATAGTACCACTTCTAACAACAGGATGAAGGTTTCGTGATACCATGGAATGGGTTTGTACCTAAGGTTAAGATGGAATGGTCATAAGGTGATGCATAAATGCAAGCGGATGTGAAATCCTAACCTTTATGCCAGTTCAAAAATAATACCTATGATAGGAACGAACAGGTCAAAACCTTGGAGAGAGTGTACAAAAATTGGACCCTACATGACAACCATATTAGTCCAAAACAACCCAAAATAGTCAATAAAGAATCCAAACTATTGGATATAGGGAGGAATGATCATGACAACTACACCCAAAGGAAACAATGTGGTGAACGATGGGACATAAAAAGGAAAGTAAGGCATAGAACCAACGTTCACGCATGCACTACCACCCTCGTGAGGGTGACCACTGGTGTAAAGACCGATATGACAGAGTCATCATCCTCCACAAATGGAGTAGAGGGAGGAATGTGACCACTCCCAAATCTACGAGCACGGTAAGGGGCCGTGATTCCCCCAATTTTGAGACCAAGGTCCATAATAGGACCAAGGACAGGTGATAATATACTAGGCATGCCAAAAATAAAAGGACCTGAACTCAAGAGAGCATAAATATACTCAAGTAACCACGATCCCAAAGGCCGACTAGTGCACAAAGAGCACACTCCTAAGAAAATATACAGCCAAAATACAAGCAAACCAAGGGGAGGATATGTGAGCTCCTGAATGCAGTAGGTATGTCTCACCTAGGAGAGGCTCGAAACTCCCATACACTATAAGCAGAGGTACGTAACCAATTATAGTGGCCCTCAGCTTCAACGCATAAAGTGACTATGGTGTCTGACCTCTACCTGGTCGGGACACCTACAGAATAACCTCTGCAAGTACCCCCTTGATAACCTAGGTAAGGAAACTAAGGTCGCCTCAATATAATCAATGCTCAGGCAGACAGCCGTAGGTGAGGTTGACCGTATGGGTAGGGTAGCAAAGCCCGAAACTCTCAAAAGATCCCCCAGATACAAATACAATCCTGAAAATATCTTCAGTGCTACTCAGTTACAACCAGAGGTCATCCTAATCATAATCGCTCACAATGCCTCCTGCTTAACTCCCTTATAAGAGGAGGATCCCGTGAAACACTAATTATACCAAGGAATTTCACACTCTCACATGGATAGACACATACATGTTGCGTTTAGTGGTCTTGGATAATTTACTCACAATGAACTATTCCAAGACCCTAAAACCTAATCTTGTTGGTGCACCCTATAAAAGAAAAGAGTGTGATTCATTTTATTATGCATTGATTTTAGTTGGCTGTAATTACTCAAAGGGAAATGGCCGTGCAACTAGTGATATGAAGACTCATCAGTGAAATAAAAGTGCACACCATAACAAACAATGCTAAGTGCAATCTTTGTTAAATGAAAAATAGGGTATGCCACTACATGAGATGCATAAATATATATTCCTTTTCGAATTCCAATCCAATCCTTCCTATATGAAAGCCGAAATAAAACTCTCATCCAAGCAATCCAATGCAAGTACCTCCTCAAATCCATATGCAAAAAATGCAACTACCTTGTATTTTTCAATATAAAGGAATGAAAAATGCAATAAAAGTCATCTAAAACTCTCAGTCTCTGTAGCAAGTATAAAACACAAGCCCAGTAAGACACTGAGACAAAAAGAGTAATGCACTAATGGAAAAACAAAAAGTATAAATGACTAAAACTACTTTCAAATAGAAATTAATGAAAAAGTAGTCTCTGGTCACAAAAGAAGCATCCAACAGACAACATCAGACCCAAGGAAGACCCAACCACACTCACAACCCACCCAAGAACTTCCCACAACATCAAACTCACCAAAAGGGAGGATGTACTCGACTGTTTAAAGAAAAACTACATATATACATGAATTTTGGCCAAAAAGCTGCATGTATATGCGGATTTTGGCCAAAAACCTATGTGTATACGTGACTTTTGGCTAAAAATCTGCATATGTACGTGACTTTTGGCCAAAAACCTGCATATACAAAGAAGAGAATGGTAAAAAGTAGGCCAAGGGTCAAACCAATAAAGGGGAGTGTCAATGGATGAACATCCTATAAAATGCAACACAGAAACAAGGAGAAACAAAGAGCAAGTCAAGAATATCAAGCCCATTGTGCCCGCAAACCCCAAATAAAAACAAGGAACATCCCTAGCGGATTCGCCAATTCTGTTACGGAGAGAAATTCCTATGGCTTGGGGTACCACAATAGACACCTTGACTCCAGAAATCAATCCTTTCCAATATGCAATAGAAATCAAATATCTAACACTAAAGTATCAGACCTCATACCTTATTCCAGACGGTTGAAGTAGATCCCCGTTGAGCTTTCCAACTTCATCTTGAATTGATAAATCACTTCCTCAACAACAAGTAAACATTACAAGCATACTATATATATTGGTGTTAGATCTATTCTAGCATATATAATCAACAATGTATAAGCATTTGAAATCATCCATGGATAAAATATTCATTCAAACATACATTATTGGACAGGAAAAGATATTTCTATTAATATTAAATCAGATATTACAATGGATACAACCTCTGTCAGCATGTCTGCGAATTGGAGAAACTGAATCCCCCACTTGGGCCTCCACCACCTCAATCCTCCATCTCTCGATAGCAAGATCACAAGCAAAATGCAAGCTTGGGAAGAACACAAAAGTGCTCCAATGGACAAAAGGATGCAGACTTAAGCACAAGTTCCGGAAACAATGGACTATAGTTTCTTTGCTCATAATTCTCTTATATGCCTTCAATGTATCAAAGAGTTCGTTCTATAGCTTTGCAAAGCGGTAATGAAAGGTCGAATCCGAGCGATCTCAAGGCATATGGAAGGCTAGGAGTCAAGTGAGTCGGATCCATGTCAAGGAAAACTCCAAAAGGATTTGGATTTTGTGCACATCTCGATGTACGCGGTTTTAGGGGTCAAAACTACATATATACGCGATTAGGGGTTTAAAAATCACGTATATGAATTTTCACATGTTTATAGGGATGGTCTAGGAAACACCAAAGGACAAAAAATGGTCCAAGGGATCTAAGGAGTTTGCAACAAGATAGGGGAAGGCCATACAAGTGTGATTCACCTGGTATGGTAAAATCAGCTATAACACTTAGCTGCTTCTGGCCAGCATAGTAGTTCCATTTCTGTTTCTGTTTTAATTTACTGTAATTTCATGTACAAACAAAGTGTAAATTCAAACAAAATTTTTTTAATGGCCTAATGAATGTAGCTTAATTAAAATTGACATAAAATTAACAGTGTTGCTTACGCTTCCTCCTCTACCCAGTCATCACCCTTTGGGGTATTCTGGGATACAATGAAGGGCACAACTCGTATAGTAATAGGCCCTTCACTGAATATTGTTCTAAACCATTAAAAACGGATTACCTAAAAGGTAGAGGGGGTAGAGAAGGAGGGCTTCTCACGATGCTAAGCATCCTCCTTGTTGACCAACCTTGCATCCAGGAGGTGACCTATGGATCTACGGATGGGCTTAGTCCCATTGTGTTGAGAGCACAACACCTTCTCTTGGTCAAAGAAGAATATAGGTGTAAGGTAGTCACCTAGTTAGGCCATCAAAATTCAGGGTAAAAAATTGTATCTGTTTATAAATTTTTGATTATTTACTACTTTTACACACAATGGTATGAACTCTATGACATATTCATAAACCACTTGCAGCCACTTGATAATAGAAAGACAGAAAAAAATATACACCATACCATGTAATCAACCCAACTCAGTTCATGACGCTGAGAGAGAGCCCTTAAAATTGATCAATTTACACTAAGTTCAAAAAATCTGTAGTCTTTGAGGACATAAGTCCCTAACTGCCTTAACCATAGGAAGTACTTGGGATCATCCCAGAAACTCATTGTGAGGAGTACCACGTGAAACCCAAAGTATTTGGCCATTGAGAGGAATTTCCAAGTGAAATGGGCAACGACCCCCACCGATTGAGTAGAAATACCCGTGAGGAAAAACCCAAGCGTTGTCTTTTGGCAGTCTTGGTGGCCGAGTGACCACCTAGATCCAATAGGAAGCCATTGAAACTGGGGTCCAAATATCATTCCCACCAGTTTGATACAATCTAACACAATTGATGCCCCATGCTCTACCTCATGCCTAAGAGGTGAACCACCACCATTCGGGACATTAAACCAACACCGTCAAAACCATTCCCAATGACCTCTCACACCATTAGAAGGCCACACAACCTCTGATTCAAATTCAGAGCCATATAATTCTAAACCAGATCTGCATACTGCACCATCAAACCCCATGGATGGTGCAAACCCGGATTCATTTTCTATCATAGCCATAGCTAGTGGACCCATGTCCACACCACAAATTATCACCAACAACCTGACATGTGGCCCCAGCATGGTCATGCAAACTATCATCATTCAGTTGCCACCACCCATAGTAACCACTCAAGCTGTCCCACCTACAACACTTGAAGGCAGTGGACCTTTCACATACACTGCCCCTCCTGTCACATAAGGGGGTAGTGCCCCTTCCATATACATTGCCCCTCCTATCACGCAGAGGGGTAGTGCCCCTTCCATATACACTGCCCCTCCTATCACACATGGGGGCAGTGGCCCGTTCATCCATACTGACCCTCATACCATACTTGGGGGAATTGGCCCATCTACAATGGCACCAACAGCACCCCAATCTATGCAGGTAAATTATGCACCTGCAAAACCCACCACCATACCTTCCCAATCTCACATTAACCTGGGGTGAAATCTACCTTTCATGGCTCATCTTAACTTGCCTGATTTGGCTTAATTGACAAACAACCCCATCCGCCACCAAGATTTCTGGCCACCCATGCCAACCAAGCTTCCATTAGACATTCCCAAGTTTGAAGGCAAGGTAGGGGAATGTCCCTAGAACCACATCATGACATTCCATCTATGGTGCTCATCAAACAGCATCGTAGATGACTCGATCAGGCTAAGACTGTTCCAATGCACCCTCATAGGTGCTGCAGCCAAATGGTACATTGAGCTACTGCAAGCCAAGTACCCATATTTCAAATCCTTAGCTTTCATGTTCCTATAGTATTTTCAACTCCCTATAAGATATGACGAAGGGGTGGAGATCTTATTATCCTGTCGCGAGAGCACTGCGACACATATAACCAACCACATCCATCAGTGGCGACGATGTCACAGTTTGTGTAAAATCCAACTTGATGACATGATCTTCTTGGATTGGTTCCTCGAAACCTTGCTCTCGCCCATAACAAAGGACGTCGCATCCAAACATCCCCAATCTGAAGAGGAGGCCATACTGAAAGCCCAACAGTTTGACCTGATCTATGCCTAGTTTGGATATCTGTACACCGTCATTCTAGATGCTCCCCGTCTGGGTACCTCCTACCAGGATGTATCGGGGGCATCCCATGCTACAGATGGCATCATAGGCTTAGTCTCCCAAAAACCACAACACCATCTGACACCACCTGCAGTTCCACCACAACCAAGCAACAATGCTAGTGTTTCTTAGCAAAACCAAATTTCGGACTATGCTAGAATGATGTCCTAGTTTGGAGCAACAACTTCCTATGCACAACCTACACCACCACAGCAAGCTCAAGCCATGGCATGGAAAATACAGTAGTACACAGGGAAAATTCCCACATTTGTGGCACCGCAGCCCACCCAAATTTATTATGTACCACTAGTGCAAGCGGTTCAAGCCCCCACCCCTGCTCAACCCGCTCTGGTTGGGATAAGTATTTGCATAAGAAAACTATCCCAACCAGCATGCCCCCAACAATTAACAAGGGAAATCTAGAAATAATCGACCCCAGAACCAAGCCAATAACCAACTGTAGGGAGGTGGTCAACAACCAAACCCTCCCAACAATGCCGCAGCAAATCGACCCGCCCAAAACCCCCGATGACCAAATGCACCTAGACACAACACCCTGTTGTGCACAAACCAACCATGCACACTCTATGACGTCTATGGGAACTACACATTTGAGTGTCCCCTCATTAGTTGTGCTAAGTAGGCCATTCAGAATGATGCCCAATAGGTCGCCAATGCCACGAACCAAGCCCAACCCAACCCGTCTGTTGAAATATTGTAACTTCGAAGAATATTCTATATGTATATTTTGTGGTCCCCGATGGTCCTACCGAGAGAACCAATTGTATTATCTTTGTACCCCGATGCTTCTAATCGGAAGAACTAATAAGAGTCATGAGGTAGTCCCTTCTAATTGTAAAGGTGGGTCATTAGCACCCTAGTGTGGTTACTTGAGCCTACATGCGTAACTCGAGCCTACATGATTAAATCGAGCCTACATGTTGGATGAGTTAATTAAAGTGAATGGATGAATATAAATAGAGGTGTGGTGCTCCTCATTTGAAACACACACTCTCACTTGTGTAGCGCATTAGTGGAGAAGAGAAGTAGCTGGAGAAGGAGGAGGACCAGGCTTTGATCTCCTTGCTGGTTTTATCTTTTATCTTTTATCTTTTTGGGGCATCTATATTGAGGAATATTTTGCTGGGTTTCTCCCTTTAGGGTTTTCCTAGGATAAATCTTTTTGTTCCTTTTGTATTGTTGTGCTTGTCTATCTTTCAGTGATCCTGTTTATATGCTTTTGTTATGAAAATGAAATGAAGTACTGATGTCTTAGCTAACCATATGAAAAGTTAACATGGTATTAGAGCCACCCTGAAAAGAAGACATTATGCAGCTACAGAATCTATGGATTCTTACTTTTTGGTTCTCTCTCCACAATCGATCAGCAAAAGAAGGCTAGGCTGACTCTCTATTGAAGGGCGCATCTTTCTGTCGAAGCAGAATTTGATTCCGAGCATTTTCAGTTTTCGGTGTGGGAAATTAGGGCTTCTTGCAGAAGAATAATTTTTGAGTGAGCCCAACATAGGATTTCTCTCCTCATCAAAATTGAGGTTTAGATACCTGGATCAAGATTTTTGGTTGGGTGAAACTCCGGGAAAGTCAAACCCTAGTTTGACCCGGAGCTAGAAAAACCCTAAATACTAAAAATGCTAAGTTTTGGTATATTCACTATATCCCAATATTGGCGAAGGTTCAGGAGCTGAAAAATTCACATACCGAAGATATAATCTTTTCGAACATTGTGTCCAAAATTAGGCCTCCGATTCACTATATTCTAGGAGATATGATCCCTCCAAGTTAGGGTTCCAGCCTCTTCTAGAATTAATCCCTAAATAGGACACTTAGGGAAAATTGCTATAGCTTTGGCTATAGAGGTCCAAATATAATTCTTGAAGATGTTCCATAAATAGCACAGACTTTAATTTCTGTGTTCTAAATTTTAGAACCTGAAGATGAACCAGTGACATGTGGAATTCCGTACAACTTCACTATTCTGAACAATCCTGTAACAGGTCACCTTGGGAAAATGATCATAAATCCCAATTGGTGAAACCAATTCTGATGAAACCTATGGTTTTGGATCAGGGACCTGCGAGGTTACCTCTATGAGAAATTTAAGACATATAGGATTCGTAACTTCGGTGATATCATAGAAACAGTAACAGGCATTTCTGCAGAAGAAATTGGAAAACTAGGGCTTCCTGTTCCGGAAGCTTCCCTCCATTGTTTTTAGAAAAGGAGTACATTGGACAGCTCCATTTGAAGAGATATATATTTCTATCCAATCAGATCTGAAATATTCCAAGTTTTGAAAATTAGGGTTTCTCTGACAAACCCTAGATCAGCCAGCTCCAGAAGCAGGACGGACACCTCAAATCGGTAAGATCTAATCTTTTGCTATTTGCATTTGAGGTTCTCATTTCAAAGTTATCTATCACATGAGCTTGATGATAAGCTTGGTGAAGTTGAAAACTTCCAAGCATGAAACTATTTGATCCCTCTGAAGAAAATGAATTGGACACCTACATGAGTAGAGAGGTTCCAGTTCTAGAGGGAGATGAGCCTCAAAGCCCTAGACAAGAAGAACTTGATCAAGGCCAAGAAGATCACTGTTGATTCAATCACGGATCAACTTGTACCAGAAGTGTCTTCCCTAAAGACACCGAATATGTTTGATTCCTTGATCAAGATATTTGAAGATAAGAACATAATTTAGAAGATGGATTTGAGAAAACAGTTGAAGAATGTGAAGATCCAGAATGCATAACATCTTGAAGCAGTAGAAGAAGAAGCATAGAATGCAGAAGTGGTGGTAGCCACCTTGAATGGCCTCCCATGATCATGGGATTCATTCATGCGAGGAATGTGTGCCAAAAGGAAGTGATTACTTTCAGTTGACTTCATGAAGAAGAAGAATCTCATCTCATAAGAAGAGAAGAAGAAAGATGAGAGAAAATTGAAGATCAAGCTCTCACCATTCAAAGAAGATCCCTCAAGCGATGAGGAATATGAAGAACTCAATTCTTGACGAACCTCTTATCCATCTTATCAGTTGGATAAGAAATGATGATTTCATGAATGAATAAGATGATGAAGGAGAAAGATCAAGAAGGAGTCTACCCACAAAACAAACAAAAGATAAGTATTCAATTGTCATTTAATGATATTGTTTTGTTATGCATATTCAGTTGATGTGTTATGCATTAATGACTGTATACTACTAATATGCATGTGATCGGTAAGTAGCTCATGGTGCTATACATCTCTCCATTGCTACTTATCTAGAATGAAACCTCTTTACATGACATATTGGATTAATGCACAATCTCAATAATGTCATCTAGAAAGTTTCCATGAGATATGGATGAATGTTGTATTGGCTAAACAGTTGCATGATGCATAAGAATTTGTCATTATGCATATGTTTTATGAAATAGTTCTAACCATGCAATTGGCGCATTTGAATTGTAGGAAAGGTCCTGAAAAACCTCCTACAAGAAAACAAGGACGAGACTTGTTCTGAAGAACAAGTGATGACAATTCAATAAACATGAATCTAAAGCTCCCAGGGTTAGAGACACCATGACGAAAGAAAGAGCTTCAGAGAGCGGTAGATCCACCTCAAAGGATGAAGACCACCATGGGTATAAGAGATAACTCAAGATGAAGAAAAGAATGCTATGATCAAAGAATAACAGTTGATCATGGGGAATGATGTATACGATATGATTTCGAGACATAAAGGGAAGTACGTAGTATATTCCATATGGATCTACAAGAACAAGTGTACAAAGCAAAGGTTCATGATTTGCCTCAGAAAGAATAGACTATGACATGACATACTCTATTGACAAGTATATATCAAGCATAGAGCCACCTGTATAGAATGAAGAGGGAAGATGATACTCCACTTCAGGGGGAGCGACTATAGAAGATATCTAAGTTCGATATGGTACGACATGATGGATAGCTTCCTGCTGGATCGAGACTTTACCAAGAGTAAAGAGGGTTCCAACCTTCAAGGTTGAATGCAGAAGACTAGGATATGTTAATGACCCAACAAGACGAACTCATGGAAGATGTTATGATGAAAGAATATGAGAATGATGTTTGGGATACAGTTCCCAAACTAGAAGGAAAAAGTATAGTATCCTCCAAATGGATATGCAAAATAAAGCATGCAGCTAATGGAAGTATTGAGAAGTATAAAGAAATATTTGTGGCCAGAGGTTTCTCTTAGAAAGAGGGAATTGATTATGAAGAGACATTTTCCCCAGTAGCATGGTATACTTCAATTAGGGCTACCATTGCACTTGCATCCATGATGAAGTGGGAATTACACCAAATGGATGTGAAAACAGATTTTCTAAATGGTGTGATCAAAGAAGAAGTATACATAGAACAACCACAAGGATTTGAAGTTTAAGATAGACATACTCATGTATGCAAGTTGAAGAAGGCATTATATGGTCTTAAACAAGCTCCTCAAGCTTGGTATGAAATAATAGATGGTTTCTTGTCGAGCATGGGCTCTACCAAAAGTAAAGATGATCCTAACCTTTATCTCAAGGTTGTAGAAGATGAACTTGTCATCCTGTTATTATATGTGGATGACTTATCCTTGACAGGAAATGAGAAACGGGTCATGGAAAGCAAGAAGAAACTAGCAGAAGAATTTGAGATGAAAGACCTTGGGTTAATGCATTATTTCCTAGGTCTGGAAGTGTGGCAAAGTTCAGAAGAAATATTTCTCAACCAGGGAAAGTATGCAGTAGATATATTGAAGAGATTCAATATGTTGGAATGCAAAGTCATGGCCACACCCATGGACTCCAACCTGAAGCTGTTAGCCGATGAATCATCAGAGTTAGTGGATATGACTCATTACAGATAGATAATTGGGTCATTGATGTACTTAAAAAATACCAGACCAGACATTTATTTTGTTGTGAACACCTTAAGTCAATATCTTGTTCAACCAAGACGGGTTCACCTAGTAAATGCAAAACATGTGATGAGATATCTGAAAGGGACTATAGACTTTGGTTTATATTGGTAGCCATGAGTATAGATTGTATGGCTACATAGATGCATATTGGGTTGGAAGTATCTCAGACAGAAAAATCACATTAGGTAGATGCTTTTGTTTGGGGTCTGCTATGAGTTCATGGTTTAGCAGGTAACAGTCCAGTGTTTCTAGTAGCATGGCTGAAGCAGAATACATAGCAGATTGCTCTGCTAAGTTGTGAATCCATATGGCTTTGGAAGCTGATCTCAAGTCTCTTTGAACTGAAGATGGATACTACATTGATTCTATGTGATAACGAGAGCTGTGATAACAGAGAACCCCATGTTCCGTCGTAACACATAGAAATCCGGTATTTCTACATTCAAGATAAAGATGCAGATGATGATGTTTCAATATTTATATACTGTAGATACAGATGATGGTGATTCAGTATTTCTATACTGAATATATAGATGATGATTATTTCAGTATTCCCATACTAAAGATATAGATGATATTTCAGTATTTACATACTGTAT
This sequence comes from Pseudotsuga menziesii, assembly GCA_001517045.1. Classification (NCBI taxonomy): domain Eukaryota; kingdom Viridiplantae; phylum Streptophyta; class Pinopsida; order Pinales; family Pinaceae; genus Pseudotsuga; species Pseudotsuga menziesii. The sequence continues at coordinate 630,949 of LPNX010998608.1, forward strand.
ATGCAGATGATGGTGACCTGATGATGATTTCAGTACTCACATACTGGAGATACAGATGGTGATAGTTCAGTATTCACATACTGAAGATGTAGATGAATATGGTTTAGATAATGATGCACTGACAAAGCCTCTATCTCGGGTAAAGTTCGAACACTTTCGAGACAAGCTTGGTGTTGTTCAAAAAGACCTTCCTCAAAAGGGGGAGTAGTGATGTTGCAGTGGGATTGTATCATCCCTAGGAACTTTCCCTAAAGTGATCCGGATACCTCGGTCCTTGATAATGGAGAGGGATTGTATCATCGTGGGACATCTGTCCAAAAGTGATCCGGTGACCTCGGTCCTCGAGAATGAACAGGGATTGTATCATCCTGGGACATCTATCCAAAATAGATCCGGTGACTTTGGTCTTCATGAATGTGGTGGGATTGCATCATCCCTGAAATTTGGTTCAAAATGTATCCGAAGGTCTCGGCCCCTGTGAATGTGGTGGGATTGCATCATCCCTAAACTTCGGTTCAAAATGTATCCGAAGGTCTCGGCCCCCGTGAATGTGGTAGGATTGCATCATCCTTGAACTTCGGTTCAAAATGTATCCGGAGGTCTTGGCCCCCGTGAAAGTGGTGGATTGCATCATCCCTAAAACTCGGTTCAAAATGTATCCAGAGGTCTCGGCCCCCGTGAAAGTGGTAGGATTGTATCATCCCTGAAGTTCGGTTCAAAATGTATCTGGAGGTCTTGGCCCCCGTGAAAGTGGTGGATTGCATCATCCCTGAACCTTGATTCAAAATGTATCCAGAGGTCTCGGCCCTCGTGAAAGTGGTGGATTGCATCATCCCTGAACCTCGGTTCAAAATGTATCCAGATATCTTGGTCCCCGTTAATGTGGTAGGATTGTATCATCCTTGAACTTCGGTTTAGAACGGATACGGTGACTTCGGTACTCGAGAACGTGTGTTGATCCCATAATTCCTAGAGGAAGGATTGTCTGAGTTCCACATCTATGTTGATCCCTTAATTCCAAAAGGAAGGATCGTTAGCAACTCCATAAAGACCTAAATCCCATAATTCCGAAAGGAAGGATCATTGAATTGATCCTGTAATTCCAATAGGAAGGATTGTCTGAGTTCCATAGATCTGTTGATCCTGTAATTCCAATAGGAAGGATTGTCTGAGCTCACATCTGTGTTGATCCCATAATTCAGAAAGGAAGGATTGTTAGTAACTCCGTAAAGACCTAAATCCTATAATTCTGAAAGGAAGGATCATTGAATTGATCATGTAATTCCTATAGGAAGGATTGTCTAAGTTCCACAGATGTGTTAATCCCATAATTCCAATAGGAAGGATTGTCTGAGTTCCACAAATATGTTGATCCCGTAATTCTGAAAGGAAGGATCGTTAGTAACTCCGTAAAGACCTAAATGCCGTAATTCTGAAAGGAAGGATCATTAGTAACTCCGTAAAGACATGAATCCCATAATTCCAAAAGGAAGGATCATTGGTAACTCCGTAAAGACCTAAATCCTGTAATTCTGAAAGGAAGGATCATGTTGATGTTTTGATGATGTTGATTATAATGATTTTTTCATGATGATGATGACGACGTATTGATCAAAAGATCAGTGTATGATGATGATGATGTACTGATCGAAAGATCAGAGTGCTAAAGATGTTGCTGATCAAAATGCTGAAGATATTGTTGCTGATCAAAAGGTCAAAAGATGTTGATGCTGATCAAAGAGTTGCTGTCATTGAAAATTGAAGACGGAGACTATATGATGTTGAAAATATTCCAATGATTTATAGATGTGTTACCCTGATGATGTTGATGATGTCCTCTCCTACTATTGTTGTTGTTGTTGTAGAGTACCCTTCTCGTTAAGGGGGAGTGTTGAAATATTGTAACTTCGAAGAATATTCTATATGTATCTTTTGTGGTCCCCGATGGTCCTACTGGGGGAACCACTTGTATTATCTTTGTACCCCGATGCTTCTAATCAGAAGAACTATTAAGAGTCATGAGGTAGTCCCCTCTAATTGTAAAGGTGGGTCATTAGCACCCCAGTGTGGTTACTTGAGCCTACATGTGTAACTCGATCCTACATGATTAACTCGAGCCTACATGTCGGATGATTTAATTAAAGTGAACGGATGAATATAAATAGAGGTGTGGTGCTCCTCATTTGGAACACACACTCTCACTTGTGTAGTGCATTAGTGGAGAAGAGAAGTAGCTGGAGAAGGAGGAGGATCTGGCTTTGATCTCCTTACTGGTTTTATCTTTTATCTTTTATCTTTTTGGGGCATCTATATTGAGGAAGCTTGTGCTGGGTTTTTCCCTTTAGGGTTTTCCCAGGATAAATATTTGTGTTCCTTTTGTATTGTTGTGCTTGTCTATCTTTCAGTGATCCTGTTTATATGCTTTTGCTATGAAAATGAAATGAAGTACTGATGTCTTAGCTAAACATATGAAAAGTTAACATCGGCACCACAAGGACCTCCCCCCATGGTGCTTCAAAACCCACTACCAGTCCAAGGATTGGTGGCAACCGCACCCCCTCCCCAGGCCATTCCCAATGCTCCAAGGGCACCTTCCATGGCAGAAACAGGTGTCCACCACCTGCTAGCCATGACGACTGAAGAGGTTAACCTACAAACCAAATGGAATCAGTACGGTACCACCACCAAACCTGCTGACACATCATTGACATCTACATCCAAATCGGTCAACGCACCTCTTCAGTTACGCCCTTTCCCTCGCCCCCCCAAACGCCGAGTGGCCAATAACGCCATGGCTAGAGCTACAGTTAGCTATAGCATCATTGATGATTTGGTCCAAACACCAACGGCCATGTCCGCTCTGGAGGTACTCAAAATGTGCCCAATGCAGTGGAAAGCATTACTAGCCACCCTTGGGGTTGTAGACCCCTCCAAATCCAAGTTGATCACATTTGACATGGAGAATGGAGAACCATGCATGCCATCCACCATTGCCTTCCAAATCCCAGTGTATACACTAATACAAAAGCACGGAATTTTTCCATGGAGGTTTTCCACGTTTCATACCTTTTGGTGTCAAATCGGAAGTAATAGAAACGATCCGTCGCTATATCGATGCCTAGCCGTCGCTATATCGACGCTTCCAATATTGTTCGTCGTTGTATCGACGTCTCAAACCTTAAACGTCGCTGTATCCATGGAGGTCCGTCGCTATAGCGACGGCACTGTCAAGTTGACCCAAGGCATTTAGATTTTTTTGGCTTTTTACTAATTCTCTAAGCCCTAAATTTCCTAACCCTTC
>LPNX010998608.1:646308-693683 GCA_001517045.1 Pseudotsuga menziesii
GTACTCAAGTTTATCAAATTGTACCCTTTTGAATCTTTAGAGTATCCCACAAAAATACACTCTTGGCTTTGGGGCTGCAAATCCTTCCTCTTCTCTGTCGGGATTCTAGCCCATGCCTTTGAGCCAAAAATCCTGAAATGGGTCACATCTGGCTTGTGCCCACTCCATGCTTCGAAGGGATTCATGCCATCCAACTATTTATGAGGCACCCTATTCTGAATATATCCTTCATAGTTGATAGCTTCGCCTCTGTACTTTGGTGGCAAATTTTTGGCCTCCATCATGCATGTTGCCATCTCCTTCAGTGATTTGTTCTTCCTCTCTGCAACACCATTTTGCTGTGGTGTGTATGGGATAGAATGTTGCATCTGCACAATAGTTAATAGACTCAGTCTTGACATACTCACCACCATTGTCAGACCCGAGTACCTTGAGTTTTATTCCACACTAGTTTTCAACCAAAGCCTTGAAGACTTTGAATAGGCCAAAAACTTCTGACTTGTGTTTCATGAAGTGAACCCAACAATACCTGGAAAAATAATCAATAAAGTTCAATGCATATTTGGCCTAACTCATGGACATATGAGGGAATGGGCCAGAAACATCACTGTGAATCAGTTCTAGGGGTGCAGAGGTTCTCTCATGGCTGGCTTTCTCAAATTTGTGCTCTGGGTGTTTTCCTAGGATACAGCCTTGGCATACTCCTTTGGAAAATTTTATCTTGGGCAACCCTATGAACATATCTTTCTCACTAAGATCAGACAAATACTTGTAATTTAAATGGCCAAATCATTCATGCCATAGCTTGCTAGCTTCATTAGCATGGATAAGAAGAGCAGAGGAGTTTGAGTAAGGCAGGAAGTGTGAAAACATGTATACCTTTTGAGCATGATTCGCTACTCCTTTTGCAATGATTCTTCCACTTGAGATTTCTGTGATCTCAACTTCATCTGGTGAGAATGTGACTTTATTAGGAGACCCAGTGTGGGTCATCTGGTACACTGATAGAAGGTTGGAGGCGAGACCAGGGACATACAGCACATTGTTGAGGTTACCATGATCAAGATCTATCCTTCCTTTTCCTTTACTTTCAGTGAGAGAGTCATCTCCCAGTACAATAGATGGTCCTTTTGACATATCCAGTGAGGAGAAGGCCTCCTTAGTCAAAACCATGTGTCTTGAAGCTCCAGAATCTATGATAAAACTGGGTGAGCTTGATGTGCCAGCAACTAGAGCATGAACTCTCTCTTTGTCATCGGAACTTGATCCTCCTTCTCTCTTCTTTGAGCTTTCTGGAAGGGAGATGCCATTCTTCTCCAGGAGATTGGTCAGCATATCAATCTACTTTTTCATACAAAATCTTTCAATGTGATTTCCCTTCGAACAGTATGAGCACTTGTTCATTTCACCTTTGTTTTTCTTCTTCTGGGTATTTTTCTTGGGACCTTGTTGATCCTCTGGATACTGCTTCTTGTCTCTTCTTTGCTTAGGTGGCTTTTTAGCTTTCTTTTTTATTTTTGAATCCACCCTCGAATCTCCAGCAACCAGAGCTTGGTATTTGGAAGGTTTGATGGTGCCCATCATCACCAGCTTGTCTTGTTATTGTGTGAGAGATTCCATGAAATCTGCAAGGCTAGGCATCTTCCAAGTTCAAGATGTGAGTTTTGTGGCATAGAAGGTCGAAACAAAGACTGAGTAGTCAGGTCCTAGCTTTGAGAGGATGGCCAATACGAGCTGATCATCTTTATTTTCCATACCACACTGCTTCAGCTACAAAACTAGTGCTTTGAACTTGGAGAAATATAGCTGCAGGGATTCAAAGCTACTGGGACTCAGAGAAATCATCTCATTCTCGATCTGATGTCCCCTCATCTCATCTGTCTTTCCAAAAAGATCAGAAAGCTTCTCCCATACTTGATCCGGTGAAGTTAATCCATCGAGATGGAAAAGGAGGTCTCAGGAAATACTGAGACATAGGAGGCCATAAGCCTCATCTCTCTGATTGTGCCATTTGATCTTCTCTGCAGCATCATTGGGCTTTGCTTCTGTAGCCATAGTCACCCTGTAGAGGCCTTTCGCTCTCAACAAGATCTCCATCTCTGCTTTCCATTCAAAAAAGTTGAAGGGAGTGAGGATAGTTTTCTGTGAATCCATAGCTTTAGAAAATCTGTCTCGGCTGTCAGTAGAAGGCTCCTAGTCTTGATGTCGAACCTGCAAAACAATTTTTGAAGGAGCGTAACAACCTATAATGGCTCTGATACCATGTATAAATTCTGACCAGCAATAGATTAATTTCACTCACAACAAATTACAATTGATCATGCAAAATTGTCAACAATGGAGACTGAAAATGGAGCTGTAACACAAAATTATATTAACTCAATGTACAATAGCCAACCCTGTAATAACATAGGTTTCTGAATATATAGAATACATCAATAGGTCGAATGCATAAGGAGGCATCCAAAAATAGCATAAAGCAGGCTTACCCAAAATAGGCAAATCCCCCATAGGTGTAAAAAGCTGATCCCAAATCTGTCATGAGGCTCATGAATTGGCAAGGGCGCATGGGAAAGCTAATGAGTGGTGGAATGGTAGCTCAAACATGCTTTTGCATGGAGGAAAGAGTGGAGGATGAAATGGGAATAAAACAGGTTCACCTCACCTAGTCTTCCTTTCCTTATGTGCTTTAAAAAATGAAAAAGCAGTCAACAAAGAAAAAAAAGAAGAAGGGCGCCTAGGAGGCCAGGAATAAAGCAGATTTGATTCCTAAGGCTTTCCCAAGTGCTACATGAGTCAAAGATAGCAAGTTTGACCTCTATGGATAGGCAATTAGAAACTTGAACATGGTGGGACTCATGAACTAGGCAAATACGAAAAAAATAAATGAATTAATGTCTAAGTGGGTAATACTATGGGTTTGATTATTCTAACAGTCGCATCCCCAACCACAACCACAACATCGTCCGTAGCCGCAACCCCAACCACAACCACAACATCATCTACAGCAGCAGCATTACATGCAGTCACAACCACAAACTCACCCCCACATACAATGATCAGGGAGTTATCTGGTCTCCTCCCCAGTCCATACAATTCTCTTCCTCTTTCCCCAACCTGGTGTCATGAGCAAGCCGGTAATGGCCATCGTGAACCTACCCAAATTTACATTGGGAATTCCTATGTGGTATCTTGATCCACCAGCTCAACCATCAATGCCCTAGGTATTCTTAACACCTATGCAGCCCATTGTGGTCGAGTCCCACCCTCCACCCAGTCTACAAAACCTAACCACTGCACCCGCACCAGCACTGCCTCACCCAAAAAGGGCCAAGGGAAAGAATGTGAAAGCTACTACAGAACCTCTATAGATCCTGCCTTGCGCCATCTACGAGCAACATGGCCATCCAAATTAGAACTGCCCTGAAATCCCAATCATCCATGTGCAATTGGACACCATGGATACAAACTAAAACCTCCCCATGGTTGAACTTCCAAGAGTGCCAACCATGAGAAACAAGGCATTGAGAACAAACCATGCTTGTGCCCTTTGCGAAATATATGGACATTATTATCACCATTGTCAAGACTTGCCCGAGTTTCAAATCAATTTAGCCAACCTCAGTCAACATTCCCTTCAATCTAAAATCACCCTGATCGAAGAAGTTCATCCCCCACCTCCTTCTTTGGACACCATGTCCATTTACATGATGTCCAGTTCTACCGACCCTCTTGTCTCCACCGCCACCAATGGTCCATCAAAATTGTCTCTTCCGTTGTTTTCACAACTATTAAATTTTCATATGCTTAGCTAAGACATCAGTACTTCATTTCATTTTCATAACAAAAGCATATAAACAGGATCACTGAAAGATAGACAAGCACAACCGTACAAAAGAAACACAAAGATTTATCCTGGGAAAACCCTAAAGGGAAAAACCCAACAAAAGCTTCCTCAATATAGATGCCCCAAAAAGATAAAAGATAAAAGATAAAACCAGCAAGGAGATCGAAGCTTGATCCTCCTCCTTCTCCAGCTACTTCTCTTCTCCACTAATGCACTACACAAGTGAGAGTGTGTGTTCCAAATGAGGAGCACTACACCTCTATTTATATTCAACCATTCACTTAAGTTAACTCATTTTTCATGTAGGCTCGAGTTAATCATGTAGGCTCGAGTTACACATGTAGGCTCAAGTAACCACACTGGGGTGCTAATGACCCACCTTTACAATTAGAGGGGACTGCCTCATGACTCTTATTAGTTCTTCCGATTAGGAGCATTGGGGTACAAAGTAATACAAGTGGTTCTCTCGGTAGGACCATCGCGGACCACAAAGAAATACATATAGAATATTCTTCAAAATTACAATATTTCAACACTCCCCCTTAACAAGAAGGGTATTCTATAACAACATCAACAACAACAATAATAGAAGAGAGATAGAGGACATCATCAACATCATCAGGGTGATACATCTATAAATCATTGGAAGCTTTTCAACATCATGTAGCCTTGATCTTCAATCTTTAGTCTTCAGCATCATCAGTACTTTTCCCGCTTCGATCAGCAGCATCTTGACTCTTCAATCAGCAACAACATCTTCAGCACTTTGACCCTTTCGATCAGCAACATCTTCAGCACTTTGACCTTTTGATCAGCAACATCATCTTCATCAATTTGACCTTTAGATCAGCAACATATTCTTCATCATTTTGGCCTTTCGATCAGCAACAACATCATCATCATACTCTGATCTTTCAATTAGACTCGCCATTATCATCAGCCTCTGATCTTTTGATCAGAACCATCATCAACCGAACATCATCATACTCTAACATCAACTCATCATCATATTCTAATATTTCGATCAGTACGTCATCATCACCATACTTTGATAATATGGCATCATCATCATCATCACTTTCTGATCTTTCGATCAGAAACATCATCATCATCATCGCATTCTGATCTTTCAATCAGAAAACATCATCATCAGCAGCAACATCATAATCATAAGCAACTTCTGATTTTCTGATCAGAAAACATCATCATCATCATATTCTGATCTTTTGATCAGAGAACATCATCATCAGCAACTTCTGATCTTTCGATCAGAGAAACATCATCATCATCATATTGTGATCTTTTGATCAGAGAACATCATCATCGTCAGCAAAAGCATCATCATCATATTCTAATCTTTCAATCAAAGAACATCATCATCAACAACAACTTCTAATCTTTCGATTAAAGAACATCATCATCATCAGCAACATGTGATCTTTCGATCAGAAACATCATCATCATCATAAAAACATCAACATGATCCTTCCTTTCGGAATTACGAGATTTAGGTCTTTATGGAGTTACCAATGATCCTTCCTTTCAGAATTATGGGATTTAGGTTTTTACAGAGTTACTAACGATCCTTCCTTTCAGAATTACGGGATTTAGGTCTTTACAGAGTTACTAATGATCCTTCGTTTCAGAATTATGGGATCAACACATTTGTGGAACTCAGAAAATCCTTCCTATTGGAATTACGGGATCAACACATCTGTGGAACTTAGACAATCCTTCCTATTGGAATTACGGGATCAACACATCTGTGGAACTTAGACAATCCTTCCTATTGGAATTACGGGATCAATTCAATGATCCTTCCTTTCAGAATTATAGGATTTAGGTCTTTATAGAGTTACTAGTGATCCTTCCTTTCGGAATTACGGGATCAACACAGATGTGGAAATCAGACAATCCTTCCTATTGGAATTACAGGATCAACACATCTATGGAACTCAGACAATCCTTCCTATTGGAGTTATGGGATCAATTCAATGATCCTTCCTTTCGGAATTACAGGATTTAGGTCTTTACGAAGTTACTAACGATCCTTCCTTTCAGAATTATGAGATCAACATAGATGTGGAACTCAGACAATCCTTCCTCTAGGAATTACAGGATCAACACACATTCTCGAGTACCGAAGTCACCGGATCCGTTCTAAATCGAAGTTCAAGGATGATACAATCCTACCACATTCACGGGGACTGAGATCTTCGGATACATTTTGAACTGAGGTTCAGGGATGATGCAATCTACCACTTTCTTGGGGGCCGAGACTTCCGGATACATTTTGAACTGAGGTTCAGGGATGATGCAATCCACCACTTTCACAGGGGTCGAGACCTCTGGATACATTTTGAACCGAAGTTCAGGGATGATGCAATCCTACCACTTTCACGGGGACCGAGACCTCCAGATACATTTTGAACCGAGGTTCAAGGATGATGCAATCCACCACTTTCATGGGGGCTAAGACCTCCGGATACATTTTAAACTGAAGTTTAGTGATGATGCAATCCTACCACATTCATGGGGACTGAGACCTCCAGATCACTTTTGGACAGATGTCCTGGGATGATACAATCCCTCTTCATTCTCGAAGACTGAGGTCTCTGGGTCACTTTAGGGAAAGTGTCTAGGGATGATACAATCCCACTACAACATCACTACTCCCCCTTTTGAGGAAGGTCTTTCTGAACCACACCAAGCTTGTCTCGAAAGTGTTCAAAATTTACCTGAGATAGAGGCTTTGTCAGCACATCATCATATAAACCATCTTCATCTACATCTTTAGTATGTGAACTATCACCATCTGTATCTCCAGTATGTGAGTACTGAAAGCATCATCAGGTCACCATCATCTACATATACAGTATGTAAATACTGAAACATCATCTATATCTTCAGTATGGGAATACTGAAATCATCATCATCTCTATATTCAGTATAGAAATACTGAATCACCATCATCTGTATCTACAGTATGTAAATACTAAAACATCATCATCTGCATCTCTATCTTTAATGTAGAAATACCGGATTTCTATGTGTTACGATGGAACACAGGGTTCTCTATTATCACAACTCTCATTATCACATAGAATCAATGTAGTATCCATCTTCAGTTCAAAGAGACCTGATATCAGCTTCCAAATCCATATGGCTTCACAACTTAGCAGAGAAATCTGCTATGTATTCTACTTTAGCCATGATACAAGAAACACTGGACTATTTCCTACTAAACCATGAACTCATAGTAGACCCCAAACAAAAGCATCTACCTAATGTGTTTTTCCTGTCTGAGATACTTCCAGTGCAATCTGCATCTTTGTAACCATACAATCTATACTCATGGCTACCATCATAATATAAACCAAAGTCTATAGTCCCTTTTAGATATCTCATCACATGCTTTGCAGTTACTAGGTGAACCCGTCTTGGTTGAACAAGATATTTACTTAAGGTGTTCACAACAAAACAAATATCTGGTCTGGTATTTGTTAAGTACATCAATGACCCAATGATCTATCTGTAATGAGTCATATCCACTAACTCTGATGAGTCATCAGCTAACAACTTCAGGTTGGAGTCCATGGGTGTGGCCATGACTTTGCATTCCAACATATTGAATCTCTTCAATATCTCTACCACATACTTTCCCTGGTTGAGAAAGATTTCTTCTGAACTTTGCCATATGTGATTCCATCTGGCTTCAACTTCAAATCCTTATGACTATTTGATGTAAAACACTTTCTCAATCATACCATTAAGGAAGGCTTGTCTTTACTTCACCATGGAAGAAACTACCATGATAGTTCTGAAGGAAGTGTACCTTACTTCCAGGAGTAAGTGTCTCTTCAGAATTAATTCCCTTTTTCTGAAAGAAACCTCTAGCCACAAATCTTGCTTTATACTTCTCGATACTTCCATCAGCTGCATGCTCTATTTTATATATCCATTTGGAGGATACAATACTCTTTCCTTTTCGTTTGGGAACTATATCCCATACATCATTCTAGTATTCTTTCCTCATAACATCTTCCATGAGTTCATCTTGTCATATCATCAACATATCCTAGTCTTCTGCATTCAACTTTGAAGGTTGGAACCCACTTTACTCTTGGTAAAGTCTCAATCCATCAAGAAGCTATCCATCATGTCGTACCGTGTTGAACTCAGATATATTCTGTAGTCACTCCCCCTGAAGTGGAGTATTATCTTCCTTCTTCATTCTGTACAGGTGGTTCTATGCTTGATATATACTGGTCAATAGAGTATGTCATGTCATAGTCTATTATTTCTGAGGCAAATCACAAACCTTTCTTTGTACACTTGTTCTTGTAGATCCATATGGAGGATACTATGTACTTCCCTTTATGTCTCGAAATTGTATCGTATACATCATTCCCCATGATCAACTGTTATTCTTTGATCATAGTTTCTTTTATAGGATTCTTTTCTTCATCTTGAGTTATCTCTCATACCCATGGTGGTATTCATCCTTTGAGGTGGATATACCGCTCTCTGGAGCTCTTTCTTCTGTCATGGTGTCTTTGACCCTGGGAGCTTCAGATTCATGTTTATTGAATTGTCATCACTTGTTCTTCGGAACAAGTCTCGTCCTTCTTTTCTTGTAGGAGGTTGTATAGGACCTTTCCTACAATTCAAATGCACCAGTTGCATGGTTAGAAATATTTCATAAAACATATGCATAACGACAAATTCTTATTCATCATGCAACTATTTAGCCAATACAACATTCATTCATATTTCACAGAAACTTTCTAGATGCCTTCTATCTCTACCATGACATCATTGAGATTGTGCACTAATCCAATATGTCAGCAAAGAGGTTTGATAAGTAGAATTGGAGAGTTGTATAGCGCCATGAACTACTTACCCATCACATGCATATTATTAGTATTAATGTAAACAATCTATCATGCATAACACATCAACTGAATACAATCAAATGCATAATAAAACAATATCATGAAATGGCAATTGAATACTTATCTTTTATTTTTTTCATGGGTAGACTCCATCTTGATCATTCTGCTTTATCATCTTCTTCATTCATGAAATAATCATTTCTTATCCAAATGATAAGATGAATAAGAGGTTCTTCAAGAATTGAGTTTTTCATATTCCTCATCGCTTGAGGGATCTTCTTTGAATGGTGAGAGCTTGATCTTCAATTGCTCCCATCTTCTTCTTCTCTTCTTATTAGTCGAGCTGAAAGTAATCACTTCTTTCTGGAATACATTCTTCACATGAATTAATCCCATGATCCTGGGAGGCCATTCAAGGTGGCTATCACCACTTCTGCATACTTCTTCTTCTACTGCTTCAAGTTGTTCTGCATTCTGGATCTTCACATTCTTGAACTGTATTCTCAAAGCCATATTATGATTTAAGTTCTTATCTTCTAATAGGTTGATCAAGGAATCAAAAATCTTTGGTGTCTTTAGGGAAGACACTTGTGGTATAAGTTGATCCGTGATTGAATCAACAATGATATTCTTGGCCTTGATCAAGTTCTTCTTGTGTAAGTCTTTGAGGCTCATCTCCCTCTAGAAATGGAACCTCTCTACTCATGTAGGTGTCCAATTCATCTTCTTCAGAGAGTTCAAATACTTCCATTCTTGGAAGTTTTCAACTTCACCAAGGTTATCATCAAGCTGATGTGATAGATCATTTTGAAATGAGAACCTCAAATGCAAATAACAAAAGATTAGATCTTACCGATTTGAGGTGTCCGTCCTGCTTCTAGAGCTGCATGATCTAGGGTTTGTCAGAGAAACCCTAATTTTCAAAAATTGGAATCTTTTAGATATTATTAGATAGAAATATAGATCTCTTCAAATGGAGCTATCCAATGTACTCCTTTTCTGAAAACAATGGAGGGAAGCTCCCGGAACAGGAAGCCCTAGTTTTCTAATTTTTTCTGCAGAAATTCCTGTTACTGTTTCTATGATATCTCTAAAATTAATACTTTTCTGTGTCTAAAAGTTTTCATTGAGGTAACCTCGCATGTCCCTGATCCAAAAGCACAATTTTCATTAGAATTTGTTTCACCAATTGGAATATATGATCATTTTCCCAAGGTGACCTGTTCTAGGAATGTTTAAAATAGTGCAGTTGTACGAAATGCCATGTGTCACTGGTTCATATTCAGGTTCTGAAATTTGGATCAAAGAAATTATAGGTCGTTATATTTTTGTAACATCTTTAGGAATTTCATTTGGACCTCTGTAGCCCATGCTATAGAAATTATCCCCAGGTGTCCTGTTTAGGGATGAATTCTGGAAGAGGCTGGAACCCTAACTGGGAGGGATCATATCTCCAAGAATATAGAGAATATGAGGCTGAATTTTGGAGACAGTGTAAATCCATATTTTATCTTCGGCCTCTACAATTTTCAAATCCTGATCCTTTGGAAATCTCATGATATAGCAAATGTACCTAAACTTAGAAGTTTTAGTATTGAGGGTTTTTCCAGATCGGGGTCAAACTAGGGTTTGACTTTCCCAGAGTTTCACCCAACAAAATTTCTTGATCCAGGTCTCTAAAATTCTATTTTGATGAGGATAAAAATCCTATGTTGTGCTCACTAAAAAATTATTCTTCTGTAGAAAGCCCTAATTTTCCGCACCAAAACTAAAAATGCTCGGAATCGAATTTCACTTCGACAGAAAGATGCGCCCTTCAATGGATAGTTAGTCTAGCCTTATTTTGCTAATCGATCATGGATAGAGACCCAAAAAAAAAAGAATCCATAGATTATTTAGCTGCACAATTGATTCTTTCAGGGTGGCTCTGATACCATGTTAAATTTCCATATGCTTAGCTAAGACATCAGTACTTCATTTCATTTTCATAACAAAAGCATATAAACAGGATCACTGAAAGATAGAAAAGCATAACCATACAAAAGAAACACAAATATTTATCCTGGGAAAACTCTAAAGGGAAAAACCTAGCAAAAGCTTCCTCACTATTGATGCCCCAAAAAGATAAAAGATAAAAGATAAAACCAGTAAGGAGATCAAAGCCTGATCCTCCTCCTTCTCCAGCTACTTCTCTTCTCCACTAATGCACTACACAAGTGAGAGTGTGTGTTCCAAATGAGGAGCACTACACCTCTATTTATATTCATCTGTTCACTTAAGTTAACTCATCTGTCATGTAGGCTCGAGTTAATCATGTAGGCTCGAGTTACACATGTAGGCTCAAGTAACCACACTGGGGTGCTAATGACCCACATTTACAATTAGAGGGGACTTCCTCATGACTCTTATTATTTCTTCCGATTAGAAGCATGGGGGTACAAATTAATACAAGTGGTTCTCCCGGTAGGACCATTTAGGACCACAAAGAAATACATGTAGAATATTCTTCGAAGTTACAATATTTCAACAGCAACCGTAGCTCCATCCACAGCCACAACCTTAGTTGAAACCTCAACCTCAGTTACCAAGGAAACAGTGGGGTTCATTCTCGATCAACATCTTCTTTTTCCTTTTCCTTTTCCCTTTCCTTTTCCTACCATCCGAGATCATGAGTAAGTCTGTCTTGGAAACCCGCAATCTACTGGATTTCACACTAGGAGATCCTGTGTGGTACCTTGAACCACCTACCCTACCTCTAAGGCCCCAAGATGTGTTGACTCATGTCCATCCAATTGAGATGATGTTGCACCTACCTCCATGTCCATCAAAGACTTGTCATGTCTCCAGGCCTCCCCCTCTTCCTCCAACAGAGACTGGGGGCAAGGCCACAAAAACCACAACCAATACCATTTACATGATCTCTAGCACCAGTTTCCCTTTTGCCTAGTTGGCCATGGAAGATCCACTTGATCTATCCTGGCACCACTTGCGCAATGACAGAGACGTATGTAAGACCGCCTTCAGTTTTACCCCATTCCCTTTAAACCATAGTGTGGAATCAGTTCTTCCCATAAAAGACCAGATTTCGTCATCCCTCCTTACCAATGACCTTCATCTTGGTAAGACGACATACTTCTTCGCTGACTCAAATGGTTGAATCTTGAAGAATCTGTGCAACGGGATCCACCTCAAGAGATTCTATTCCTGATATAACCACTATTAGTCCCTTATAGCGTAGTTTTTTTCCTTTCTTGTTTTTCAACGTTTTTTAGCACAAGTTAGGGGCATCACCATCAGCTGCTAATTCAAAGTCACCCGAAACCTATTCGAGACACCCCTCACACCTCCGGGGCCAAATTTCTATCTCTTTATGAGACCATCGTCTCATGTTTAAAAAATAAATTTCTGGACCATTTCCCAGAAGTCACCTTGGTTTACGAGCCACAGCATGATGATGCAAGTGTCTACGGACCTATACTTGTATCATTCTTTCCTACCACTACTCATGCGGGTTTTCAGGACACCACCCGTTAAGAGTTACCATTTTTTAGTTTTTTTTTGTATTTTAACATGTAGTTGTCTTCTCCATCCACTGCACCTTACACGGACTTTTGGACCATTGTCCACAAAACAATTTATTTTTCTTGTACGTATTTGGCATATAAGTGCCCCTGGACTTACACTCACATCACATGTAGTCAATTCATCCACCACAACTCACACACAACTCTCCTAACCTCTGTCTGAGATTCACCTTAGTTTGTGTGCTTCTGCCACACCGACTCGTGATCCTCTTCCGCAATCTATCCCGCACATGTATTGGTATGTTTGAGAGCCTTCTGCTCCATCCATACTACATGAATGCCCTTTTGGACCACTGTCCACTTTCCCGACATGGGGCACCTCCTGTGCCACCACAATCCGTTGACCATATTAGAGTTTCATTTAAGCTCTTTTCTAACTCTTAAAAACAATGAAAAGATTGCTGAGCGCAGCTGCTTCCTTTCCTGCTCGCTAAAGTATAGGAAAGGGCATCTACATAGTCTCGTTTACCTCCTTTTGTAGACCATGTAGACCATTAAAAGAAAAGGACCACCTTGGCGTATTCAATCCAAGACCGTTCCCCTCTGCATACTTTTATGCTTTCTCGGGCAGAGGGGCTGCGCTTTACGAAAAAGCTCACCATGGGTTGTCGTTAATCTCTTTTCCAGCCTTCTCATCAAGAAAAGATTGCCGAGAAAAATTGGTTTCATTCATGCTCGTAAAATTATCTGAATGACTGACCAATTAGTATAGGTTTAACCTTTTCTGGCCTGATTAGACTACCAATGGTAAAGAAGTCTCTCATCCCCTCCAGGATGGGTGAGCTCTCCTATGTATACTTTTATCCTTTTTTGGGAATAGGAGACTACCAATGAAAAAGATCCCCCACTAGAGTCTTCTTCATGTTGGAATATATTAAACCCACTCATATCTTAGGATAAAATAATTAATCATTGTTTGATTAATTATTCACCCACTAGCTTAATTAGTTGGCATCCACTTGCACCTTAAAGTCAATACATGCCATCTATATCCTAGGAATAATTTATTTCCAATTCTGGGTTGATATTGACCACCTTTTGACCATCCAGAATTAGTATACAAAACTTTATAGCAGATTTTGCTTTATTTTTCTTTTTCTGCTTTTCCTGCTTTTCTATGGATAAGATAAAAGCTAGTAAACTAGGAAACTGGGAGCTTTTTTTTCCAACCCATCCTCCATTATTTTTTCTCCATTTTCTAGGATTAGCATGTTATTTCCATCTCCTTGACAACTCACTCATGCTTTTTCCAACTCGTGAGGTCCTTGATAGATTTAGTAAGTGCTTTATCCACCTATGGGGGTTTTGCTATATTTTGGTAAGTCAGCCTTTTTGAGCTTTATGAGTTGCTTCCATAAAATTCGATTTTCCTATGAGGGATGTACTATTTATGTACACTATTATTCATCATTATTTAATGGAAGGATACACACCAATATTCATCTCTTCATTCATGTGATTCAGTCTCTTTTCTTCTCTCTATTTTCCTGTGTATGCTTGTGAGAATTCTTAGTAGCAAGATCTATTTATTGTGCTTATTTTTAGAATAATTGCACATAGAAATGATCTATTATTTCTACATGGTATCATATCTACAAGGTTGATCAAGTTCTACAGATTTGAGGAGCGCTTCCAGTCTCCTATCCTTTTCTGAAGAAGAGCTTGTCTAGCTTACAAGATTTTCTCCTAGTTTGTTTTGCAAGTTGTAGAGAGTATCTCTTAGAGCATATCAAAAACTTCAATATGGATTCAAAATTTCCTCTACTATCTCCTTTCAACTATGCTGATTGGAAGCCAAATATGAGTGCAAACTTGAAGAGGCAATGTCTCTTTGATGTCTCCATTGGTGCATTGAGTGAACCTGAGTCTTATGAAGAGAAGATTGATTGGCTAAATAATTGTGATAGAGCTTATGGAATTATGTGTTTGGGAATGTCTCCAAATATATATCATCTCATAGATTCTGCTGAATTTCCATTTGAGCTTTGGAAAATTTTGGACAAAGCTTTTGGTTTGCAGGAAATTGAAGATGAAGCATGGAGCGAACCTAGCATCTCCTCTTGTTCTCTTTCTCAAGATTTATTGGCCTCTACATTATCTGATGAAGTTGATCATGATGAATAAGTTTCTCATACATTTCATGTTGCTACTGCCCTCTTTCATTCGAATGCTTCCTCCTTCAATGAAGAAGTAAATATTGAAGAGCCATCTTTTTCTGTGTCTCTTGAAGGTGATTTTTCTTCTTGTGATACTATTGATGAAAAAGAAGTAACATATGGAGCTACTGCTGATATTGATTATGATCCTATAATCCATTCACTGTTATCTAAATATCCTATCTTAGATTCTGAGATCTATGTGCCAGATTCTTCACACCTTTTGCATACCTCTCTCATTGATGGTGCACAACCCAGTGACTTCCAGGATGTTTGCTTAGCCACATCAAGCCTTATTTGTGTCATACCTCTTACCTTACTTGATCTCATGTGATTCAACATATCCTCCTTTGTTCTTGGCATCAATACTCAGAGCCTTCTTGAAGATTGTGAACATCTCATTCTTTCCTCCTTTCATACATAGGATTCATTACCAGTGTATTCCCATGAGTCTATTGATATGCTTATATGTGATCCTTTGGATTATGATTTAGAAGCATATTTTCAGGTTGATACACATATAATACCACCATCCATACCATATACCATACCTCTGAATAATCCAAAGACTATACAAATCCCAAGCTCACTAGTTGATTCCTCATTGGTCTCTTATGCAGTGATATTTATCTTACATGATTTGAAGTCTTTCCTAGATTTCAGTGGCTGGTTATCCATGAGCTTAGTCATATATGGAATGATATTAAACATGTTTTGATCTGTTCTAAACACTTATGGTTTAGATCTTATGCCCATCCATCACTCAGATTTTTACACCTATCAGTTTTCCTGAGTTGCTCACAATTTTCCTAGTCTAGCCCTATATCCTCATGGAGCCATTGAAGCCTTTGTCCTTGATGTTCCATATGTTAATATTTTTGATATATCAGAGTTTTATCAGCCTCATATAAGATCTATATAGGTGCTACATCATATTGGAAGATTGACATGTGATTCACATCACAATTTTGCAGCTATTCAAGGAATTGGGTGTGAAATAAATTGCCTTATTTTTTGTACTCTTTGGAAAGGAGTATGCATAGATCTCTTTTTCATTTCAGATTATGTTTGCAGATCAGAGTTTGATAGAAAAAATAATCATTCAGATAATTCTCCTACTTCATCAGTTGATGAGATACAAGGAGTCTCTCCTCTTCCTTCCTACAGGTTCTACACTCTAGCGCATGATCATGGAGTTCATGATTTCTTCAACAAGTACTTCATCCAGAAGTAGTTCAATCAGCTCATTAAAGTGAAGATGAAGATATGTTGAAGACATATTTCAAATTTTGTGCGTTGTCCTATCCTGAGGGAGGATTTTCTCCATGTGGTTTTGCCTCTTTCCTCACTTTTCTGGACATAATAATTGTTAAAGGGTGACCATAGCCTTGTTGCTGGGCCCTATATGCATCCATATGCATCTATATTTTTTTTGTCATACCATCATAAAGTCAGACTTATAGGGGGGTGTTGGAATATATTAAACCCACTCATAACTTAGGATAAAATAATTAATCATTATTTGATTAATTATTCACCCACCAGCTTAATTAGTTGGCATCCACTTGCACCTTAAAGTCAATACATGCCATATATATCCTAGGAATGATTTATTTCCAATTCTAGGTTGATCTTGAGCACCTTTTGACCATCCAGAATTAGTATACAAAACTTTACAGCAGATTCTGCTTTATTCTGCTTTTTCTGCTTTTCCTTCTTTTCTATGGATAAGATAAAAGCTAGTCAACTAGGAAACTAGGAGTTTTTGTTTCCAACCCATCCTCCAATAGTTTTTCTCCATTTTATAGGATTAGAATTTTATTTCCATCTCCTTGACAAATCACTCATGATTTTTCCAACTCGTGAGGTCCTTGATAGATTTAGTAAGTGCTTTATCCAGCTATGGGGGTTTTGCTATATTTTGGTAAGTCAGCCTTTTTGAGCTTTATGAGTTGTTTCCATACAATTTGATTTTCCTATGAGGGATGTACTATTTATGTACACTATTATTCATCATTATTCAATGGAAGGATACACACCAATATTCATCTCTTCATTCATGTGATTCAGTCTCTTTTCTTCTCTCTATTTTCCTGTGTATGCTTGTGAGAATTCTTAGTAGCAAGATCTATTTCTTGTGATTCTTTTTAGCATCATTGCACATAGAAATGATCTATTATTTCTACACTTCATTCTTTCAGACTTTCTAAAATTGAAAGAACCATCGAGCATTTACTTTCTCGGGCTCGCCAAAAATCCATAAGACCGTACCTCAATGGTGTCCCTAGACACCACCCCATAGAAAATAGTTTGGCAGCATTCCCCCTTTGGTCACCTTTGTTTAGAGTACTCTACAATTTTTCTTCCTTGGATCCCATCAATATCAAAAGTGTCCACCTCCCCCAAGTATTTCCCATCTACAGTGACATTCCTGGTATTACAGCTATGATCCAATTCCCATGAGTCAGTTTCATTTACTGCCTAGTCCACCCTACCATCATACTCTGAAAAAAGGAAGTCTAATTCTACCACACTCCTTTTACTCCTGTTAAAATATTTCCTCCCCCCCCGATTCAGTGGGTCAGTCTGTAGATTGTCTCACACCTTTCGGTTATTCCCTCACGCTTCTGGTCAAGGAAACATCATTGCCTTGACTAGGGACAAGTCTCCCTCTGTCGAAGACAACACACATATTCCATAGGATAGACCTAGGGGTCCCTGTACCTTGGTTTCATTAACATCATTGATGAGTTCCTTGGACCACTTGAGAGGAGTCCTTAGTGCCTCTCAGGATGGTTGTTTCTCACATGTTCGACTTCAACTACATCATCGCACCGTTGATATTCGTACAGGGTTTGGTCCATGCAGTATTTGGTCGAAGACCCTAGATGTCATCTGACTCTAGTACATTGATGATTCTATTCATTGGAGACAGTGTTTAGAAGCCCCAGCAGTGCTTCTATATAAATTTATGATTGATGCAGCATACTTGTACCACAGAGACTCTGACTCTCAATCAACGAGTCCGTACAGCTATGCACCATTCCATATCCAGTAGGCCATTAGTCATGAAGATATAGCATTCCATGAGAATTCCATGGGTCCAATGTACCAGTTCTTCAGTTCATTATTGTATTCAGCCTTACATTGAGGAAACCACTATGTACCATTAGTTGTATATGATCGGCTCTTGTATTTTAGAGAATAGATCAAATTATTATTTTCACATTGTCATGACCATGGGGATGCCTGCCTCATCCATATACATTTCACACAGTATTTGTATCACACCCATTGATGGGAACCATATTAATACAAAAACCAAAATCCACCATGCCCTAGCCCTGAAAACACCACCTCTACGCAGCAAATCCTATGATGTTCGTCGGCCATACGATGAGCTCCTGCCCTCACACATTAGGGGGAAATTTGTTAACCCAAAAAATCCTTCACTCAGCTCTACATGGCCTACACCACCTAAGGACACCCATGATCAACCCTTGTAACACCCCATTAGACCCCCACACCCTCAAAAAGGTTTAAGAATGAAGAAAAGGGCTTAAAAACCCCAAAAATGAGCCTAAATAACTCTCCAAGGGGCTAAAACCCCTCAAAGGAGCCTAAAACCCTAAAAGGAGCTAAAGTTAGGGTGGAAGGGGCTAAAAGCCCAAAAAAGGGGCTAAAGCCCGGACCAAGGGCTTAAAACCCTAAAACCCCCAAAAAAAGGCTATAAAAGGAGGGTGAGGGGTCATTCTCAAATAACTTCTCTCTTGCATACTGTTATGCTACCTGTGGATGCCTTGAGACTCTTTACCTCTCAAGCCACCCACATCCCCCTCTCTTCCACTCATCTTCCCCATTAAGCCATAGCTCCTCCATTGCTGAGTGAAATAGGAAGGTAATTCTTCCAGCTAGGGCATGGTGGCCCATTTCACCAAAGGAGAGGTATAACCTAGTTTTTGTTATGTGTTTGCTTTGTTAGTTTAGTTGTTTTCTTACCATTATTTGTTTGCAGGTTTGATCTCTAACATGTTTTGCAGGTTTATTGTAGCTTAATAGTTGTTTGCAGGTTCTCGGAGCTAAGCCCTAACCCTGTTTGTAGAGGGGCTCACTGCCATTGCTTTCTATTTGCTTTCTCTTTCTATTCTACTTTTCCTTTATGCATTTTCCACATGCATGAACCTACCCTTCCATCCTATAGATAGAAGGGAGCCATTCCTGCCCCTATAGCAAGGAGAAGTCCCTACTATAGTGAAGCTCCAATATGTGGAGATGGATGAGAAGATAGAAGATATGTTGACTAAGATGCTATACCAAGTGAATTTTGAATATTTCAGAGAGAGAATTGGTTTTCTCCATATTGAGGTCCCTAGAAAGAGGGAGTGACGAGCGTTTTCATGGTGGTAGATGCAGGTTTTCCTCAGACGTAATGAGTCTTGGCATGCTCCCATTTTAACAATGACAAGAAGAACAAAAGACAAAAATGAACTAGAATTATATCTCACATGGTAAGGTATACAGGTTGTCCTAAGATGTAATGAGTCTTTGCATAATAAGTAGGTTGTCTCATGACATAATCAGTCATGTCAAGAATATTTGGATGTAATTAGTCCTGGCGTTGTACAAATATTTTTCTTAGATGCAATGAGTCCTGGAAGGTCGTCTTTGTATGTGATCATTCCTGGAGAGGTACATGGGGTTTCCTTAGATGTAATGAGTCCTTGAAGTTGTCCTTAGATGTAATGAGTCCTAGCATGGTAGGCAGGTTGTCCTTGGATGTAATCAATCCTTATGTGGTCCCATGTTGGAGGTGATGAGAGATCATAAGGCACTTGGTGTGTGCCTAGGTGTTTCTCACATAATGGTAAACACAGGTTGTCGTTGAGATGTAATGAGTCCTGGCATGATCTTCTGTTTGTGGAATGAAGGTTGAACATGGAGAGACATAATGTACCTGGCGTGCTGCTAAGAGATTCTCTCATAGTGGAAGACATAGGTCGCCATTGAGATGTAATGAGTAATAGTGTGCTCCTGTTTTGGTAGAAAACAGGTGGTCAGTGGTATGCATCTGGGTTGTGCTCTATGTGTGATGACGAGATGATTCATATACAACGAAATGATTCGGATACAATGGGATGACAGTAGGAGACATAGGTGATTACAGTGGCTATATATGGTATTGGGATGTACCTATGTGATGTATTGTTTGTGGATATGATGAAGACATATATGAGGACTAGGCCTACACCCAACATGAAATAAGGTTGGATATGTATAAAATTCTTATGATGGATAGACATATTGATGTCACTATTAAATTATTAACTAAGGAAACAAAAATGATGATGATTCAACTATGATAATGTGACTAGATGTGTTGATTATTATGGAGAGAATACCTTCCTAGTTAAGAGGGAGTGTTGTTGTATTTGTAAATTTAGAAGATATCTTGATGTATATTATTATTGTATATTGTTGTACCCCCATCGATTATGTGTTTTCCTCCTTTCGAGGTGTCATTATTGTCTATGGTCATTGAGGTAAACCCTCCATTGTAATTCAAGGTAGTAGTCCCCAAATTGAATATAATAAAATGTATTTTTAATTCCCCCTAGGGGAATTCGTCCCTGTTAGGGTAAGAGGTTTCCCAAATCAAGTTATTATATTTGTCACTTGATAAGTATAAATAGGGAGGAACCCTCCATCATTTATAAACACATTCACTCACTCAAGTTCGCATGACGAGAGAGAGAAGAACAAGGAGCAAATAGAGAGAGATGTTGTTGGGACTCCAGTGTTAACGACCCTAGAGTTTGGTAACCCCGCGGTTTTGGTGAAAGCTTGTAAGCGGAGTTATAGCTCAAAATAGTCTTAGGGGTGTCAGGGTTGAGTCAAAGACTTCTGTTGTAATAAACCCATGGTTTAAGTACAGGGTTTAGGGTTTGGGATACCCATGGTTTAAGACCATGGTTTTGTAATAGTGCGCTGTATAAATATGCACTTGTGTAAAGAAGTGAGGTTAGGTTTTTGAATGTAAGAAAGTTAAGGCGAAGCTAAGGCTATTTTGTAAGAGAAGGATAAGTCCCAGCTGATTGTGTGGACGACCTCTGCAGCTGTGTGCGCAGAGGCCTGCTGCTGTGTGCGTAGCTTTGAGGACTGAAGAGATCTGTAGCTGAGTGTGTAGATCAGAACTGTGATTTTGTAGAAAAGTTGAATAAAACGCAGTTCTGTGGATGTAACCCCTACTCTGGGGGTGAAACACGTTATATCTGGTGTTGTGGTTCTTGTGTGATTTTTGTTATGTTCTTTTATGCATTGATAAGTATAGATATATCTGATAAGTAAGAGTGTTACTTAATAAATAGCTTCGCTGTGAATTCCCAGTAAGGGTTAAGCAAGTCACGGTGTTACTTAACTGCAAAGATATATATATATGTGAATGTTTAAGCACTATGTTAATTGATTATAAAGAATTGATAAAAGCTAAAGGTACAGTAATCTCCCTCTTCTGCTTGTAGAAACCTGATTCTGCGGCATCCCATAGCTGTTTCAGGTGAGACTGCGACCTGCTTACAGGTTGTTGCTGAAAGGGCCAACACTGTGGGTCTTTTGTTGGTGCGAAGTTAAAGGTATAAAAACCGGGTCTGCCCTATAGCCCAACAAAGTGGTTCCATTTCCGGTTGAAATCAGTATCTGCGCAAGAGGGGTTTACATCGTACCTCGAGGGCTATGTTCTGGAGACCCTCTATAAAAGAAATCGGTGATTGGCTGGATGAGACTTATCTGAAATTCGCTGAGCAAGAGAACAAAGATCTGCGTCGTAGCGCAAGTGACTTTTTACAAAGGTATGTTTTTTGTGATGTTTATGAAACTTTCTTTGGTAGTATCCATATAGAGTTGCACCAGTGGGTATCCAAGTTGGCTGAGCGAAGGACGAACTTCCGTGGAGGTCAGTTTCCTACTTGGACCCTCGCAAGAATCAACTTGTTGAAAAGAGTAAACAACGGGATCTCTCGCGCTATTGATTTTTCGACGACGCGAACCCTTGATGCATTCGTGACGGAGTTCGCTATTGACACGAGTACTTCCTTTAGTGAAGCGGAGCGACAGTGATTCAAAGGACCAAGGGGTAAGTTTTTAAATTCATTTAGTCTGAGGATTAAGATGCTATTAGTTGAAAAAGGAATATTGCTTGTTGAATCAGACTGTTAGATTATGTATTACTAACATGTGTTTGCAAGTGAATGCACCTTCGACGAGAAAAGTGGTTTGCTGCGAAGTGGCAAAAGGTACAAGAGAAATTTTGAGTCATCTACCCTAGGTCAGGATACTGAGTCTACCCCTTTCAGTCTAGCAGCCTCAGAGCCCGAAGAAATCCCTTCTGTTGGAAACCCCCCCGTAACCCCGTAGCATCAATCTATTATCCCTAAGAATCTGTCGCAGACTGAAAGTAACCCTAGTACCAGTACTCCTGTCGCAGGTCAGTATACCCCAGTAAGTTCCCCCCTGCCTACTTCCCGTCCCCCTCCAACCCCCCTTAGATCTACTATGGCCCACATGACTGATGATATTAAGCTCCCTGTTTTCAAAGGAACTGGATCAGAGGATCCAGAATAGTTCTAGTTTTTATGTGAGGCCGTGTGGACTACTAAGAACATTACAGACCCAGTTGTAAGAACTGCGCAGCTCATTATGTCTTTTAGGGACCGGGCTTTGACCTGGTTCATGAAAATCTCTAGTACTCAAAATCCTGCCCTAGATGATATCAAGGAAGCAATAATCAAAGAGTTTAAGAAGCCCAAATTAGAGTCGCAGTGTATCACTGAATTAAAGGAAATTCAGCAGAAGCAAGGCGAATCAGTGTGGGACTTTGATCAGAGGTTCAAAGTTCTACTTAACCAAGTCAGTTTCACAATTGGACCGGCGTAGCACAAGGGATGGTTTATTGCCACATTGCTACCACATCTTAGAACTCCACTCATGCAACAGAAGGTTGCTGACTAGCAGGAAGCTCTGGAAATTGTGATGAAGCTTGAGACCGCACTTGTTAGAGATAATCCTGGTATTGTTCAAATCCAAGCGCAGTTGGCAGCTATGGCCCTGGAGCTCCACGACATTAAGACAGGAAAACCTGGCCATGAAGAGGTTTGGTGTACACAATGTCAGACTGAAGGTCATGACAAAGATCGGTGTCCTCTGGTAAGAAATTACCTAAATACGGGTGAGCCAAACCCATTTCCACCGCAAGTTCTATATTACGAACTCTGCAGAATAATAGGTCAGCATCGACCTAAGGACTGCCACCTGCTACAAAGGTATGGACAAGGATCTAAGAACCCTTATTGTAGATTCTGTAAGTCTGTAGGACATAATGAAGCTGAGTGTCGCACCTATGACACCTATCGAATACAAAATGAAGCACAGAGAAATGATGGTTATGGTTACCACGGTGGTGCATCCAGTAGAGGCGCTTTTGGAGGATGTGGTCGTGGTGGTATGGCAGGAAGAGGCAGGGGCCAGGTTGTGTGTTACAATTGTAACCAAGCCGGGCATCTCGCCCGCGACTGTCAGAACCCAACTACGACATGTTGATATTACCGAGCAGTAGACCATGTGATCGAGTAGTGCCCACAGCTGATAGCCAAGATTCAGGCCAGAAACAGTATCCCTAGTCAGAATATCTAGATGATTTCCATCGAGCCACGACCTGTCGCAGCTATTAATTTTGTTACATGGAGTGGAGCTACGACGCACATACAGAATATGGAAAAATGGCTTGACGAGCCTTGTGTTCGTAAAGCTCCCGAGAAAATCCCACCATTTGATATCGAAAGAGAAAAAGAGACATTCATAGAAGCCAAGAAAGATTTTGCTGACCCTAGCACACCAATTGCACCTGCGCAACCCCCTCAGCTGCAAGAAGCTTTGATGGACAAAGTAAGTACACTGTCCTCATTTTTACAGAGTTGCCTGAAACTCTTAAGAAATCAGAATGCTTTAAATGAGCTGCAGAAAGTCATTGCCTCCTACGAACCTCAGCAAAACTATGGTCGGGACAAAACTGTTAATAGAGTCGGAAGAACTGGCAGGGAAATGAGATTGAATGCTCAGGTAGGAGAATATGATATGACTGATGTCATCCTGGATTTAGGGTCAGAAGTCAATGTCTTAACCAAGCAAACCTGGGAGCAAATGGGGAAACCTACCCTTGCCTGGTCCCCTATACAGTTGAAGTTAGCCAATCAGCCAAGGATTGTGCCCCTAGGGAGATTCCTTAGTGTTCCAATTGATATTGATGGGGTCAGTAATTTGGCAGACTTTGAAGTTATTGAGATCATTGATGACAGTAACCCCTACCCAACCCTGTTAGGAATTGAATGGGAAATGGAAAATGCCGGAGTCATTAACCTTAAGAAGAGACAGATGACCTTTGAAGGGAAAGATTTGAGAGTCATCGTACCCCTGGACCCTTCAGAAGGAGAAAGGTACATAGAACCACTACGAGACGAAGATCAGGATGACCTGGAACACATCTATAACATTACAGCTAAGGAAGAATATTATGGCGATCCTACTACCGAAGGTATTTTGGATTGGCAGTGTGACAGCTCTTGTATAACAGACTCTGATGATGGGTTGGAGAACTGGCATAACAGAATCCATGAGCTGCATGGACATAGATGCGCCAAAATTACCAAGTCTCTCAGATGGCTTGGTACTCAGGAGAGTGCCCTACCTATTTTCAATGGGTTGTCAGATCCAGAGCAGTTTATTGGACAATTTTTAGAACGGGTACCAGACTCATAGAGACTAGAGACCCTGGATTTAGCATTCAGGGCCATAGCAGCCAGATGGTGGAACAGCCATAAGAAAAATATTCCTAATTGGGAAACTTGTCAGAAGCTCCTTCGCCTGAGATTCAGGGACCAGCCCCAGGAGCTGCGAAGCAAGTTTGATGGAAAGTCTAGCTCCCAGGAACATTTAGAAAAATGTTACGAGGCATGGCAGTATGTACCTCAGGAAGAATGGGTACATATATTTGTGCATACTCTGGAGCCAATAGCAAGGAACTGGTACGCAGAGGCTAAGCTTCGCCGGGATACTGTAAGTTGGGATTGTCTTGTTGATAGTTTTGTACTTACCTTTTCCACTAATGAAGTTTGTCTAGCTTTAGATGTAGCTATCAGGTTGATCCACACTAAGGTATTTGATGATCAAGAGGTAGAAGAATACCGACCTAACTGGAAGACATAAGAAGCTCATGCCCTAGAATGTTATAACCTCGCAATTGACGAGGATGAGGATCCGCGCAACATTGATATTCCTGAGTCCGAAGGGCACTGCGAAGTACAAGGACCAGCAGTTGAAGGAGTGGAAGTGACTTAGCCCCTAAAGATGCGGACCATCAACATTGGATCAAAAGACCAGCCTAAGTATGCTACCATTGGAGATTATTGGGATGATGAGATGGTAAGCAAAGTGACCCAAATTCTCCATGAAATTCAGTACATGTTCCCGACGAATTTCTCAGAGATGAAAGGTATCCTGGGGGATATTGGTGTGATAAAAATCCCGTTGAAACCTAATGCGAATCTTGTGAAACAGCGTCCTTATAGGTTGAACCCTAAGTATAAGGAAAAATTTCAGCTGGAGCTGGATAAGATGCTCGCTGCAGGAATTATTGAACCTGTGGAAGAATCTGAGTGGGTCAGTCCTATGGTGGTGCAAGAGAAGAAGACTAAAGGCGAGATCTGAATCTATGTTGATCTAAGGAAGTTGAATGATGCTTGTTTACATGATCCCTTCCCCACCCCTTTTACGGATGAAGTGCTCGACAATGTCGGGGGTCAAGAGGTGTACTCTTTTATTGATGGATTTTCATGTTACCATCAGATTAGAATTGCTCCAGAGGATTGACATAAGACAACCTTTGCTACAGAAATGGGGTCCTTTCAGTATACAGTTATGCCGTTTGGGTTGAAGAATGCCCCTGCTATGTTTTCTAGAGTAGTCATCTCCGCATTTAAGGAATTTATGCATAAATTTCTCAAAGTATATTTTGATGACTGGACTATCTTTGGGCTAGTAAAAGATCATATAACTAGTTTAAGACTTATGTTGGATAAGTGTAGACAGCACCAGATCTCCTTGAACTTGAAAAAGTGCATCTTTTGTGCACCATTTGGGATTTTGCTGGGACACATTGTATGTAAGCAAGGATTGATGATGGATCCTGTGAAGATAGCTATTATTGTGAACCTGCCACCTCCGAAGTCTGTTAAACAACTTCACACTACACTTGGTCACACTGGCTATTACAGGAAATTCATCTGAAACTATGCCCAGATCACTGCCCCGATGGAAAGGAAACTGAAGAAAGATATTAGGTTCGAATGGACACCTGAGTACCAAGAAATCTTGGATGTGCTAAAAGAAAAAATGATCACCGCCCCTATCTTAGTATTCCCTGACTGGAATAAGGAGTTCCATGTACATGTTGATGCATCCTCCATCGCTTTGGGTACTGTCTTGGCTCAATCTGGTGAAGGTAATATCGATCACCCTATTTCTTTTGCAAGTAGAAAATTGTCCACAACAGAGAAAAATTATACTACGACAGAACGCGAAGGTCTTGCTATGGTGTATGTACTACAGAAGTTTTGACATTATTTGCTAGGATCTCACTTTAAGATGTTCACTGACCACTCTGCTTTGAAGTATTTGGTTAACAAGCCTGTACTAGGTGGAAGGATATGTAGGTGGCTAATTCTATTTCAGGAATATGATTTTGAGATCATAGTTAAGCCTAGAAGACTTAACCTTGGACCTGACCACTTGTTGAGGCTCGAGTCAGGAGAAGAACCTACCAGTTTGGACAAAAGTCTTCCTGATGCCCAATTGTTTGCTATCCAGATGATTGATGAGTACTTTTAGGATATTGTTCAGTATTTGTCTACAGGTTTTCCACCCACTGAGATGACCATGCAGCAGAAGAAGTAGTTGGTGGTTCGCGCAGCGGACTTCACCTTAATAGCAGGATAGCTATATAAAATGGGACCAGATGAAATACTGCGTAGATGTGTCTTGGAGCATGAAAAGCCACTGATTTTGGCAGAGGCACACTCTGGCCCCGCAGGAGGTCATTATGCAGGAAAAGCCACGGCACAGAAAGTTTTGACAGCCGAATTGTGGTGGCCTACGATTCACAAGGATGCAAGAGAATATTGCCACAGCTATGACATCTGTCAAAGAACAGGAAAACCATCTAGGAGGGATGAGATTCCTCTAGTCCCGCAGGTAACTTTACAAGCATTTGACAAATGGGCAATTGATTTTGTTGGCCCTATCAATCCCCCTGCGAAGAAGTCAGGGGCACAATACATTATTACAGCCACTTATTACCTTACCCACTGGGCCAAAGCTCAACCAATCAAGACTTGTAGCGTTGTTGTAGCTGCTAATTTCATCTTTGACAACATCTTGTCCAGATTTGGGTGTCCTAGAATTCTTATGAGTGATCAAGGATCACATTTTTTAAACAAGACTATTGAAGTATTGACTGAATAATTCTAGGTTTATCATCAGAAGAGTACTGCCTATCATCCACAAGCAAATGGAACTGTCAAAGCTTTTAACAAGATCCTTGAACATGCTCTGACGAAGGTTTGCAATGTTAACAGAAATGACTGGGATCTTATAATTTCAGTAGTCCTTTGGGCATATAGAACTAACTGCAAGAAATTGACAGGCCATACACCTTTTAGGTTGGTTTATGGGAAAGAAGCAGTCATTCCCATGGAGTACATTGTTCCTAGCCTCAGAATATCCACTTTTACAGAGATAGATGACCCAGCTATAGTGACAGCAAGGATGACGAAGATACTAGAACTGGAAGAGGACATATTTATTGCAGGGTTCCAACAGAAAGTGCAGAAGGCCGGAGAAAAAGCATGGCATGATAGACACATCAAGAAGAAGCAGTTTTAGTAGGGTGATCTTGTGCTCTTATAGGACAGCAAATTCATGAAATTCCCACGTAAGTTCAAGACACATTGGAAAGGACCGTACATAGTACAGAAAGTTATTGATGGTGGTGCAGTTCAGCTAGCTAAGTTGAATGGAGAAACTTTACCTTTGAAGGTAAATGGAAGTCGTCTAAAGAAGTATAGGGACAGGCTGGGACCTCCTATTCAGAAGTAGCCCCTAGAAGGACATTCTTACTCCAAAGAATAGTTGAAACTTGGGTACCGCATGGGGTAGTAAGTATTGAGGGTTAATATTGTGTCGCAGTTGCGGGTAGTTGTTATGTCGAAGGTCCAAGTTGTGTCGTAGCCTAAAATGTGATGGATGGGACAAAATGGATTTGGCAGTGCCGGCACGAGAACTGCTCTCCATACCTGTAATAATGAGATTTTGGAGGAAAATTTGGTGCCGCGTGGACAAGATTTTTGGCATTCCATCAAATTTGGTGTCATTAATTCACCATGATGACAGATTCTGTTACAGGATTCTATAAAACACTGCATCGGCCTGCAACTCCTGCATTAAGCACTTCTTTGAGTTGTTCAGTTGGAACCATGTCAAACAATTGTGAAGTCCAGAAGTTAGTACAAGAGTTAAAAGAGAGAGGGTTGTAGAACCTTCTGAGCAATTCACCAGTACAGTCCTATCCGACTAAGGTACAAAGGAAGGCAGAAGTTTTCTCTAAACCGGATGAAGGTAGGCAGAAGTTCACTCTAACGTGGAGCGACAAAAGGCACAAGGCCTCATATCAAGACTCTGGAGAATCCCACCATGTATCTGTTGAGGCCTGGAAATTCGTAGGTAGCAACAGTAAGGGATTCTCCCCAATCAATGTTCCCAACTAGCCCGTTGACTGTTTGAAATAGGGAATCCATCTGGTTTGCGGTCCGGCTACCGTAGGTCAATAAGCGAAAACTGAAGCTCTACCAGTTGCGGCCCGACCCATCGATTTTTTGTATTTTGACTTAAAGAAATGAAATGCAAGTTCCTAACTAAATGCAGGGTGGTGAAGGATGAAAGGAGTATTCACAACATGATGCGCAGGTTCTTACCCCTCATCTTGAGCTCGCAAGCAACCAAACCAGATACAAAAGAAATAAGCTAATTATCTAAACTATCCCTAGGGAGCAAGGTTATTATTTTGGATGAGCAATACATTTTCACATACATTAAGAGGAATCATAGATAGCTGATACTTCTTCTAAAGCACATGAACGATTACAGATATTTGAATAACCAGATAGCCAATCATTTTATGACAACATTCATTGCTCACAGTGAAAAGTATCCCAAAAACTACTGAAGAACATTTAACCAGGACATAAGTTCAGAACATTAAATACTCTTACAGTAAATGAAAACACAACTGAAAATGAAATAGTTCTTCTTCAACATTATTCATTGAGCTGCACTGATACATTCCACTTTTCACTCTCTCCGATAGACAAATTGGCAGTTTCCTTTGCAAAACGAAGTAGTTCCTCTTACAAGCAAACATTTACCAAATTTTTTCCAGGGGAAAAATCCCTTTCTCATTCCTACTTCTAAATATTTAAACTAGAACTATTGCCCCTTGGGCTGCCTTCCATCGTGTGACTTTTCAGTTTATTCAACGCTTCATATTCCGATCTTTTGTTAGCATGTGATCATGAAACACTTGGTAACTGATCCGTCTCTGGGGACACGACTTTACAGCTCCGGACTTCATTCCCCATTCACCTCATTTTAGTCAGACATCCACCAAATGGGTTAGTCTTTCTTCTCGTCGAGGTATATTGACCGGTCGCCTGGAAACTGCCTGCATTCAATTTAAGAGCATGATTTAAACAATAACTATTATCAATTAACCATCATTCCACAAGGAAATGGCCAAGCGAACCACATCCGGGCCTGGAAATATTCTATGGTCACCGGCAGGAAAATTCAAGTCAGCCGTCAGATGTAAGTGAGCTCGCAGACTAGAGGGTTCAGCCATCCACAACGTCGGATGAGGTTTGAGTCGCGGCCAGGCGAAATGCGGGCGGGATAGGCCATAAATCGGACGTTAGATGGTTTTAGCTTCAGAAGCTAGAAGACTCTGGGAGCCACAATGGCGGAGGAGGAGAGCTAGAGGATACGTGGAACAGACGGGAAGAAATTAGTCGGACGTCGGAAGAGACTCAAATCGAAAGCTGACTATCTCTTCCCGGCCGCAACGGCGGGCGAGGAGAAGCTATGGGATACATGGAACGGATGGGAAGAAATTAGTCAGATGTCGGAAGAGACTAAAATCGAAAGCTGACTATCTCTTCCCAGCCGCAACGTCGGGCGAGGAGAATCTACGGACAAGCGATTTGTAGTTAACCTAAATCGGGTGTCGGACGGCTCTAAGAAATCGGACGCTGAAACGATCTAGGAGCCGCAACGGCGGCGGGAGAGAAACTCACAGCTCCCGACATGGAACTAAAAGGGGTCCGATTACAGAAAAAACCAAGTATTCAAACAGCTTTAAACATCAGGCACAGCTAGGTTCGTTCTTTCCACGAAAAGGCAACTCTGAAAAACAAAGATTTCCCCCTTTTTCGACCAGTACACCAGCATCCATGACTCAAACCAAACTGAGCGAGGAAAACATAAACTAACTGACATTCATCTTCGAAGTAAAATGAAAAACAGATATGCCGGAGAGACTCAAGTCTTTAACGATCAAATCAAGTAAAATGATGAGGAGGGGCCCAGAGTTTAAGTAAAAATAAATTCGGGGAGAACGGTTGTGGCAGCAACAACTGGCGACTTCCTGGTGAACCTAGATATCTGGGTGACTTTTCTTTGAGTAGCAGACTGTTTCCTAACCAAAATGCATTAAAATAAATCTTCCAGCTATCCGGATTTCTCCCATGACCGCAGTGTGTACCTTAATCATTGATGCTAGTCCCATTTGGGGCGAGGGGAAACCAACCTTCAAGTCCAGACCACTATGTTGAGGCCAGAGTATGAGTTTCATTATTACCTCTATTTTCAGGTAGCTAACAACATGGACACCACAGGATTGCAGTAGATGGTAGACAGCAATATTCATTTGTTCCTCATTCCCATGCCATTTTGACACTTTTGTGTCTTTGGACTTTTGTCCCTTTCATTTGAGTCTTTCTGTGCGCCTTTCTTACTGAATTTTAATTTAGGATCCTCTATCCCATAGTGTCCTTTTGTGTGAGTGGTATATTTTTTAAGTTTCAGCTCACAGACGGAGAGGATCTTTTGGCTTTAAGTGCTTATGATTCAGCACCTGTTTTGATTTATGATGCTTTTATAGAAGTGCTGACTCTTTATTCGCCTTTTGGCCTTTGTTTTTGGCATGGGATCATTTGTATCTAATATACTGTTCACCTTGATTCTTCCTATGGGTCCTTTACTGTGGCTCCTTAGAACATTTTAAATGTGACGTGGATGGAGCCCCGACATAATACTCGAGACTCTTCGAATCTGGTTTAATTCATAGGGGTTAAGCAGGACTTCAATGCACACAACCTTTATTCGAGAAAACTGTAAGGCTGGAAGAAATATTTTAGCAATACACAGGTGGCACTCAACGTATTTGTTATTCCCCAAAATACCTTAATATCCTCCAGACAACCGCAAGTCCGTTCCCCTTATTGAAAATCAAAACTTAAAATTAAAACAACATGAAAGCATGACTCGAAAACAGCCACACAGCTTATTTATATACAAGGCAGAAATAATCGAAGAAAATCAAGAAAAGTAAGGCTTGAGAACCAGACCATTAACTGGCAAGTTCTCCTCCCATCCCTGTAAATCTTGCAGCTTATAAGTAGTAGGGCCAAGTTTGGCTACAATCTGAAAGGGGCCTACCCATAACTGCTGGAATTTGGTATGCTTTCCTTTTTCATCATGGGGGTGGTCCCACTTGAGGACTAAGTCTCCTACTTCAAAGTCCCTTTTCCCAGCTTTATGTTTGTTAAACCATCTTTTGACTATCTCCTGCTGTTGTTTGAAACGTTCTCTAGCCTTGGATCTGGCTTCTTCTGCTTTTAGGAGATTATATATTCTTATTTGCAGAACCTCATCATCCGACCCCCTAGACTCTTGAGCTAGTATGGAGGACGGTAGCAGAATATTGGGAGGTAGGATGGCTTCCTTTCTATACACAAGGGTATAGGGTGACACTCCTACTGTGGACTTAGGGGTAACTCTGTCAGCCCACAGGGATTTTGGTAAAGCTGAGTGCCAACTTCGCTAGTTTTCTATGACAGTATTCTTCAGGATTCTAATGAGGTTTTTATTTGACGATTCAGCCAGGCCATTCCCTTGCGGATAGTAGTTAGCAGAATAATGTAATTTTATCCCTTTCTCATGAGCAAATGCAGTCAATTTAATGGATGAAAATTATTTAGCATTATCAAAAACTACTGAAATTGGAACTCCAAACCTGGTCATGATATGATCTTGTAGGAAGCTAATGACTTTGTCTTCGTTTATCTTGCGTAATGGGATAGCTTCGACCCGGCGAGTGAAGTAATCAGTCGCGGTAAGAATGTACTTGTGTAGCAGGGAAGAATTTGGTTTTATTTCTCCAATAATGTCTAGCCCCCATTGTTCAAATGGTTCTGTGATCATAACGGGCTTTAGGGGTGCTGCTACCCTAGGCTGTCTTCCACCACACCTTTGACAGATATCACATTTCCTAACATGCACATGTGCATCCTTAAAGAGTGTGGGCCAATAGTAACTAGCTCTAAGAATTTTGTGGGCTGTAGTGTCGCCTGAATAATGTCCCCCAGTCGGACCTTCATGCAATTCTACCATTACCTTATCAGCATCTTCTTTCTCCAAGCATCTCAGGAGGACCCCATCGTAGTTTTTTCTGAATAATACGCCTTCCACGATTTGGTAGGAAGCTGATTTTAGATGCAGCGCTCTTCTTTGATTGGAATTCCAATGCTCTGGCAATAGTTTGGACTGCAAGTAATGCACAAGGTCCCTATACCAGGACTCAGGGGCTGTAAATAGAGGGCATACATCCATTACATGCAATTCAGCTTCATCTTCCCATGCTTGTTCTTCGTTGTTCCTACTTCCAGTCATCAATTTGCATAGCCCTTGACCTTTCACTAGAGTGGCTGGCTTGAATTCAAGGTCATATTCTTGAAGGGTTTCTACCCAGTTGCCCCTTCTTTCTCCTAATTCTTTTTGAATGAGAAGGGATCTTACCGCTGGGTAAGGGACTATTACCTTGGTCCGATTCTTCAATATATAAGGTCTAAATTGTTTTACTACCTTAAACACCGTGTAAGCTTTCTTATCAATGGCTGGGTAGTTTAACTGAGCTCCTTGTAGCCTAGTGCTCATAAAAGAAATTGGGAATTCATCACCCCCATCTTCCCTTTGCGTAAGCACAGCTTCCAACAAATCATCGGACGCAAAATTATACATAATAAAGTCATTGTCAAAGTATGGACTTTTCAGAGAAGGCGCATGTGCAACAGCAGTCTTGATTTTACTGAAAGCATTCTTTTCAGTCTCAGTCCACTTAAACTGTGCATTTTGTTTGACCATCTGCTGTAATGGTTTAACATTTTGGGCAAAATCAAGCACAAACCTACGTACGAAATTTATTGTTCCCATGAAGGATTGCATTCCTTTTTTATTATGGGGCATGGGGATTTTTTCAATGGCTTTGATTTTTTCTGGGTCTATAGATATACCTCTCTTTGAAACTATGTGCCCCAATAACTTGCCTTCTGTGACTGCGAATACCCATTTCTTAGGATTGAGGGAAATGTCGTACTTTCGACAGCGCTCAAAAATTTGTTTTAAGTGGAAAGCATGCTCCCCTCTTTTATTTGAGAATATAGTGATTTCATCAAGGTATACCACCACACTTCGTCCAATCAGTCCATGAAAAGCTATGTCCATGGCTCTTTGAAATGTAGCGCCATCGTTAATCAATCCAAAAGGCATCCTTCTATAGGCGAAAGTTCCCCATTTAGTTCTGAACGTTGTCTTCAACCTATCTTCCTTGGCCACTAACACCTGGTTGTAACCAGAGAATCCGTCTAACAATGAAAACAATTCAGAACCAGAAACCATTTGTAGCAATTGCTCCATGGGAGGCACCGGATAGTTGTCTTTGTCTGAGGTGCGGTTTAAGTTTCTGAAGTCCACGCACAATCTGATTTCTCCCGACTTCTTTCTGACCGGCACCAGATTTGACACCCACTCTGAATGCCGAACTTTAAAAATAATCCTAGCGTCTAGCAATTTTTTCACCTTGCTTTGAATCAGTGGCTCCAATTTGGGGTGCATCTTCCTTAACAGCTGCTGATATGGCTTGACACCTGTTTTAATAGGGAAGATATGCTTGATAATGCTAGTGTCATAGGTCTTTAAGTCTACGTACGTCCATGAAAGACATCTTTGTATTGTTTAAACAATTTGAGGAATTGGTCTCTTTCCGCCAGCGAATAGCATTTGCCGAGGTTCACGAACTTGGCATCCGTTTCAGTCCCTAAGTTTATTAGCTCGAACTGTAGCGTTGAGCTGTGTGTCTTCACATTAGTAGGTCTTCTAAATTTTTCGTTCAAGTCAAACATCTTATCTAGTGTTCTAACCCCTTTGGGAATGAAATTTTCATATTTCATTTCATCCTGATGTTCCTCATCGTCGATAATGGCCCCTTTAAAAGCCTTGTCATTGGTCAAGCATTCGATTATTTGCTGATCATCGTCAAATACTCGCAAGTTGGTAATCATGTCGGGTACAAATGGCCTGAAAAGTAGTTCAATAGAGCATTTGTTATTATTGGGAACCAACCTGGCGGTTGATGTAGCTAGAAGATCAACAGCTGCATTTTTTATTCTTGGGATTGAAATAATGTTAAATGCATGAAAACATTTAAGCAAATCCCATACCTCGTTTTGGTAAGCTTTCAAATGAGGGGAAACACAATGTATTTGATTTCTTATTTGCTTTACAACTATTTCTGAGTCCCCAAAAACTTTTAAATTACTAACCTGTAGCTCGATTGATTTCTTGAGTCCCTGCAGCAGCGCTTCATATTCAGCCGTATTGTTAGTACATTCGAACTCTAATCTACAGGATAGGAAATGCTTATTTTTTTGTGGATCAATGAGGACACAGTCAGCCCCTGACCCTTCTAACGTTTTAGAGCCATAAAGAAAAAAGTCCAAAACACATTATCTACTGAAACAAAATCTACTCCTACTGCTAAATTTACTATTTTACAGTCAAACTCATCAGCCTGAGAAAAACGAAGGAGATCAGGCTAGGTGTCAGATGTGTCGCTGGCCTCTTTCGCTTGATAATTCCCTGGTTCCAGTTCGAGAAAGTAGTTTCCCAACACAGATTCGACTAGTATGTTCTTCTCATTCAATTGAGTAACATTGTGCTTCATGTGAGGTTCTCCCGGAACCTTAATCTGATTGGGACTCCCTTTGTATGGCAGCCACAGATGTGACCAATCTGAGGCAAAATATCCATTCAACTTAGTTGACCAATTTCTGCTCAACACTAGGCCGTAAGCGTCTGGTATATCAGCCACCATGATGTTAATAACTTGGCATACTCTGACATCGGATGCTAAGCGTATTAGGACATCTTCCATTTCACCTATCACCTTAACGTCTATCCTATCCAACTGCACCACCCTCCACGTGGATGGCTTAGGCTGCTCATTTATTTTCTTACATACTGATATGGGCATGACATTTATTGACGCTCCTGAGTCTACCAGACAATTGTGCACGTTATGATTAAAGATTTCGAATGTCAGGAGGAAAGGTGGATGTTTAGTTTTATACATACCTCC
This sequence comes from Pseudotsuga menziesii, assembly GCA_001517045.1. Classification (NCBI taxonomy): domain Eukaryota; kingdom Viridiplantae; phylum Streptophyta; class Pinopsida; order Pinales; family Pinaceae; genus Pseudotsuga; species Pseudotsuga menziesii. Next base: position 681,639 of record LPNX010998608.1, read on the forward strand.
GGTACTAGCTTCTCCAATTTCTTCTTTGTCTCGAGGCTGATTATCGGCGGGCAGATTTTCTCTTGATGTTTCAAGTGCCTTTAACAACTTTTCTTTCTGCTGGGGTACTTTGCACATTTCAAACAACGGGACATTTGCCTTTATCTTCTTTAAATCTTCAACAAGGTCATATTCAATTTGTTGTTTAATGGACTGAGATTGATCAGCACTCACCTTCTCTTTATTTGGTTTAGGCAACGTTCTGTTTTGTTTAGGATCTTGGCTGGTAATGGTGAATTCCAGAATCTGATCAGCCAAGGATTTATCTTGAAACTTCTTCTTGATATTTCTTTGCAACCTTCGGATTTTTGGGAGCAGAAGACTGTCATCACTAACCGTACCTTTGCTTCTAGTTGTCACGTTAGCTTCCCTAATGTCTCTGTGTCTTTGAGTATTTTCCTCTTCTGCATCTAATAAGGAGACTGAATTCCATAATGCCATGGTCTCTTCTTCCTGTTTTTTTGTAGAAGTAGAAGTGGTACTTTCTTTCTTTTCATCATCATCTTCTTCCGTTAATCTCGAATCCAAAATCTGGTTCATGACCAATGTCATTGAATTTATCCATTGCGGACAGTTCTTTTCAGAATGAGGCTGTTGATGGAAAGGTACAGAAATTTTCCATCCCTATCTCAGTCAGATTCATGGATGCATCTTTTTGAGGAGGAGGTTGGGACTGATTGTTTTCCTCCCTTTTCTTATAATAAGGCCTGTAGAACTTCTGTGTTTCCTTCTCCTTTTCCAAGTCTATGACCTTATTAGACAGCTTTTGCATCATTTTGGCCATACTCTCATAGTCTGGTGCTTTCTCCTCTTTAGGCTTGGTGAACAGTAAAGTTTTCCTTCTCTCTCCTCTTTCCCCCGACTTTTCTGGATAGTCTTCGATACTTTCTCTTTCTGCTTCCACCACCTCTGCTTCTTTGTAGGTCTCTGTCAAAGTAAGCTTGGCCCTACCTTTAGCAAACATGGCCAAATCTGGACCCAAAGCTGAAATATAGTACTCAATTAGTACTTTGTCTGAAGGCTTGTCTGTTTCAGAAAAGTTCTTAAGATATGCAGCGAACCTTTGTGTGAAACTGTACACTTTCTCCTTTTTCTCTTTCTTTAGTGCACATAATACTTTCATAAGGGCTACGTGAGTCTTTTGAACTGCATACTTACTCCTGAAAATTCTCTCGAAAGTATCCCAATCCGGGATAGAATTAGCAGGAAACCCAAAGTACCAAGATGCAGCAGCTCCTTTGAGGGTATGCGGGAATAGTCTACACACCACATCTTCGTGTTCTCCAGCCCTCAGACCTTCTATTTCCAAGTAGAAACTTTGTAGATGATCATCCACTAGGATCTTCTCATTGGGGTCAAATTTAGGCAGTAACTTCTCAAAGGATTGAGGTAGGTCATGCAAAGGGGGAGTCAGGATGAGGGGTGACCTGGCTTTCCACGCAGGCGGTGGGTTAGGTGGATTAGGAGGTGGGGGTGGAGGTATGTTTGCGTTAACGCCGACCATGAGTAAAGGTGGTGACTGTGGAGGTGAACCAACAGGGGTATGAACAGGAGAAATGTAAGGGGTTTTCGGGCCTTCTTGATTCAAGGGTAGCTCAACCTCTTGTAAGCCAGTCTCTACCAGCTCTTCCCAGTCTCCAACCAGTACCGAATATTCCACTATGGGACGGTCTTTCTTCTTGTATTCTCTTCTAGGAAATTCATGAATAATTGGCAACCCTCCAATCTTCTTTACATAAGCACGGGTGTGTCTTCTCAGATCATTAACAATTTCGTTGCGAACAGGATATAGATGTTCTCTGTTTTCTTCTTCTGGAATTGGATTACGTGGTCCACTACTTTCAGAACTGTAACCAGCGGAATAATCTCTGAAAAATGAGTTTCCTCGGCCAGCCATGCACTGGCGGCCCTCCTTCTAGTGCCAATTCTGTTGAGGCCTAGAAATTCGCAGGGAACAACAGTAAGGGATTCTCCCTAATCAACGTTCCCAACTAGCCCGTTGACTGTTTGAAATAGGGAATCCATTCGGTTTGCGGTCCGGCTACCGTAGGTCAATAAGCGAAAACTAAAGCTCTATCGGTTGCAACCCGGCCCACCGAGTTTTTGTATTTTGACTTAAAGAAATGATATGTAAGTGCCTAACTAAATGCAGGGTGGTGAAGGATGCAAGGAGAATTCACAACGTGATGCGTAGGTTCTTACCCCTCGTCTTGCACTCGCAAGAAACCAAACCAGATACAAAAGAAATAAGCTAATTATCTAAACTATCCCTAGGGAGCAAGGTTATTATTTTGGATGAGCAATACATTTTCACATACATTAAGAGGAATCACAGATAGCTGATACTTCTTGTAAAGCACATGAACGCTTATAGATATTTGAATAACCGGATAGCCGATCATTTTATGACAACATTCATTGCTCACAGTGAAAAGTATTCCAAAAACTACTGAAGAACATTTAACCAAGACATAAGTTCAGAACATTAAATACTCTTACATTAAATGAAAACACAACTGAAAATGAAATAGTTCTTCTTCAACATTATTCATTGAGCTGCACTGATACATTCCACTTTTCACTCTCTCTGATAGACAAATTGGCAGTTTCCTTTGCAAAACGAAGTAGTTCCTCTTACAAGCAAAAATTTACCAAATTTTTTCTAGGGGAAAAAGCCCTTTCTCATTCCTACTTCTAAATATTTAAACTAGAACTATTGCCCCTTGGGCTGCATTCCAGCGTGTGACTTTTCAGTTTCTTCAACGCTTCATATTCTGATCTTTTGTCAGCATGTGATCATGAAACACTTGGTAACTGATCCGTCTCTGGGGACATGCCTTTACAGCTCTAGACTTCATTCCCCATTCGCCTCATTTCAGTCATACATCCGCCAAACAGGTTAGTCTTTCTTCTCGTCGTGGCAAATTGACCGATCGCCTAGAAACTTCCTGCATTCAATTTAAGAACATGATTTAAACAACAACTATTATCAATTAACCATCATTCCACATGGAAATGGCCGAGCGAACCACATCCGAGCCTGGAAATATTCTATGGTCACCGACGGGAAAATTCAAGTTGGCTGTCAAATGTAAGTGAGCTCGTAGGCTAGAGGGTTCAGCTAGCCGCAACGTCAGATGAGGTTTGATTCGCGGCTAGGCGAAACGCGGGCGGGATAGGCCATAAATCGGACGTCGGACGGTTTTAGCTTCGGAAGTCGAAAGACTCTGGGAGCCGCAACGGTGGAGGAGGAGAGCTAGAGGATATGTAGAATGGACGGGAAGAAATTGGTCGGACGTTGGAAGAGACTCAAATCGTAAGCTGACTATCTCTTCCCGGCCATAATGGTATGCTAGGAGAAGCTACGGGATACGCGAAACTGACGGGAAGAACTTAGTTGGACGTCGGAAGAGACTCAAATCGGAAGCTGACTATCTCTTCCCAGCCACAACGGCGGGCGAGGAGAAGCTACGGACAAGCGATTTGTAGTTAACCTGAATCAGGCATCGGACGGCTCTAAGAAATCAGACGCTGAAACGATCTGGGAGCCACAACGGCGGTAGGAGAGAAACTCACAGCTCCCGACCTGGAACTAAAAGGGTACCGATTACAGAAAAAACCAAGTATTCAAACAGCTTTAAACATCAGGCACAGCTAGGTTCGTTCTTTCCAGGAAAAGGCAACTCTGAAAAACAAAGATTTCCCCCTTTTTCGACCAGTACACCAGCATCCATGACTCAAACCAAACTGAACAAGGAAAACATAAACCGACTGACATTCATCTCCGAAGTAAAATGAAAAACTAATATGCTGGAGAGACTCAAGTCTTTAATGATAAAATCAAGTAAAATGATGAGGAGGGGCCCAGAGTTTAAGTAAAAATAAATTCGGGGAGAACAGTTGTGGTAGCAACAGTATCCTCTGGGTTTGACAGAACCAAGGCGGCTGTTTGCCTTATGCAGCTTGACATGCAATTCTGGGGACCCTTAGTTTTGGATGGTCAAGTGTTCGGCAAACAGAGTGAAGGGTGGGGTTGCAGATGGATCCAGAAGACCTTCGTCGGCATAAATAGCATGACAGAAGGAAGTGAGCAGCCAACAACAGCATGGGGGACGTCCGCAAGCAGCACACTATGTCTTCATCGACAACGTCTATCACCAGCCCAGTGGATGAGTGTCCCGGGATGGGACACTGGTGAGTCTTAGGGGCCTGTTGGGACTCTAGTGTTAATGACCCTAGAGTTTGGTAACCCCATGGTTTTGGTGAAATCTTGTAAGCGGAGTTACAGCTCAAAATGGTCTTAGGGGTGTCGGGGTTGAGTCAAAGACTTATGTTGTAATAAACCCATGGTTTAAGTCCAGGGTTTAGGGTTTGGGATACCCATGGTTTAATACCATGATTTTGTAATAGTGCACTGTATAAATATGCACTTGTGTAAAGAAGTGAGGTTAGGTTTTTGAATGTAAGAAAGTTAAGGTGAAGCTAAGGCTATTTTGTAAGAGAAGGATAAATCCTAGCTGAGTGCATGGACGACCTCTGCAGCTGTGTGCGCAGAGGGTTTGTAAGTGATTAAGAAAATATGCAGCTGTGTGCATAGAGGCCTGCTACTGTGTGTGCGGCTTTGAGGACTGAAGAGATCTATAGCTGAGTGCACAGATCAGAACTGTGATTTTGTAGAAAAGTTGAATAAAACGTAGTTCTGTGGACGTAACCCCTACTCTGGGGGTGAACCACGTTATATCTGGTGTTGTGGTTCTTGTGTGATTTCAGTTATGTTCTTTTATGCATTGATAAGTATAGATATATCTGATAAGTAAGAGTGTTGCTTAATAAATAGCTTCGCTGTGAATTCCCAGTAAGGGTTAAGCAAGTCACGGTGTTACTTAACTGCAAAGATATATATATATGTGAATGTTTAAGCACTATGTTAATTGATTATAAAGAATTGATAAAAGCTAAAGGTACAGTAATCTCCCTCTTCTGCTTGCAGAAACCTGATTCTGTGGCATCCCATAGCTGTTTTGGGTGAGACTGCGACCTGCTTGCAGGTTGTTGCCGAAAGGGCCAACACTGTGGGTCTTTTGTTGGTGTGAAGTTAAAGGTATAAAACCCAGGTCTTCCCTATAGCCCAATAGATGCATAAGACTTTTTATACCTGGGTTTTTCCATCTTCTGATATTGTTTTAGTGACAAAACTATTTTGAGGAAGTTTGTGGGGTTTTCTCCTTTAAGGTTTCCCCAAGGAAAATCTATGTGTCTTGTGTACCTGCTCCATCGTATGCATATGGTTGTGCTTTTTATGATTTTGGATAAATATCCTAATCAATTTGAATAAAATTAGAAAAACTAACAAATCATAACCAAAAAAGTATTATTTAAATGTTGTTTTAAGTCTCCCAAGGAAAGTCATCCTTGGATGAGAGGAGAAGTTGACATTTTTGGGTTATTAGACTACTCAATTGATGAGTATATATAGATGAGGTTCCTCCCTCATTTGGACACACTCACAACTCAAACAATTTCGTTAGAGAGAGAAGGAGCAGTCCATATGAGAGAGAGGAAGTAGTTAGTCTTATTCTTGGGGTCTTACACTATACTTGGTTGTATTCTATATTTAGGAATTTTTGTTGGGTTTTCTCCCCCACGAGGTTTTATTGGGATAAATATTTTTGTTCTCTTTGTGCTATTCTGCTTGTCATTCTTTCAATGATATTTTGTTTTTGGCATAAAACTTTTAAAAATATAACACATTTCACAACTCACAAACACCATCTCTATCCACTACTCCAAAGCACAAGGAGTCTATTTATCCATGGAAATAGTGTTGAACGACAAAATTCCTTCATCTACTAAGAAAATTTAATTTTAGAGAGGGATTTACCTTATCAACCAACCCTAAGGTCCATTCTTAAATACCCCCTTTTTTCATATAAAAATTACTAATGGTTCTCTATATAAAATGATAAATGTACCCATATATAACATTATTAACCTAGAGTTCCATATATCATGTGATCTGGTGGTATACTTGGTGGAAAAAAAATATATATTAACAATGGTCTATTGAACATTTTTATTTCTCTAATCTTGGTATTTTGGAACTTCCACAAGTCTCTTAAACCATTTTTGTAGCCTTAGCAAAATATTGCACCATAAGAATTCATATCGATGATTCAAGGGTCCACAATATAGTACAAATTCCCTACACGTATGAGGATTCTATTCCCACAAATTAAATTCCTACAATTTGGATTCCCCAAACCTATTTTCCCATAAAGTGTGGACTATGTGCTTATGACACTACTCATCCTAGAGGTAACTCTAGGTCTGAACAATTAAAATTTTTTTTGGTATTCAATTAATATCCGGGCTCTCATTCATGGGCCAACAAATCTCCATTGTAGTTTATGTTGATGTTTGAGAAAAATAGGAGATGCTTGAACCCTAGCACTTTTATTAATCAATTTCATCACATATGATTCTCATAAATCAGCCACATATAAATTATCCACATATATATCAAACACATATAGCAGCTATATATAAATCTCATATATAAATCATCCATATAAATCAATTCCATAAATCAACCATATAAATCAATGAACCATGAGAGACAAGATATACCCTGGGAAATCCCTCCAAAGATGGAGGATGAAAAAATCAACAATTCTTTGAGTATGATAGATAGTTTTGCAAAGAATGGCTTACAACACATAAGCAAATTGCTTGATAGGAGATGCCACCATAGAAGTAGAGAAGATAGATCCAATGCTAGCTTACAAAAATAATTGTATGCAATTGTATTGAACTTTCCATATGCATAGCATATTAATAGTAAGCAAAAAACACTAGCATGTATAAGGTAGTGAAACATAGGATCGATAAACAAACTAAGAGAACCACATAGTGCATTCACAAGGAGGAGCTAATTATAACTCCCTCCGTGCAAACATTAGTGCCCTTCCTTTCCTTAATTAGATTTAACTAAATTTTCATTGTCTTCAACTGAAAGTGAACTGACTTGAGCTGAATGTTAACTGACTTGAATTAAATGTTTAACTAAATTGAACTAAATGTTAACTTACTTGAACTGAATATTAACTGAATTGAACTGAATGTTAACTCACTTGAACTAAATGTTAACTTACTTGAACTAAACAATAACTAACTTGAACTCAAACTTTAACTAACTACTGATCACCTAGTTAACATGATAACCTAAGTGTCATTAGTGATTCACTCTTAGTTCCATCCATGCACAATTTATGTTATTAACGTTTTCATGGATCCGTTTAGTTAACTAATGCATGTTGTTCGATGAACATTAAGCTCTTCTTTACTTAACTGATTACATTCATTAATAGTTCAACTGATGCTGTGACTGAGGAATTCATATTTAATTGAAGATTTATAACTTTAGTTCACTCAGACTTTTTCATGGGTAATTTGAATTCTCTTTATCTATGCTGTATCTCATTATCATTAATTAATTAATGCATGGTCCATATGTGTATTAATTATTCATCTTATCATATCATACACAGAATAATTATTCCATACATACTAATGATCATATATATTACCCCGATCCATATAGTCATATTCTAAAGTAATTCACTCTAGGAGTAGCTAATCCCTAAAGGAGACTGATAACACTCAATGATCATGACTAGAAATATATCACATAGTTTAACCAACTCAACACATGGAGGTCCATAGTATTGATACAACAAAATAATTCAATCTTGATACAACACAAGATCATATCCAGAATTGGACATCCATTCTCATAGGTTACCATCTATGAGAATCATTGAATTGATACAACACAAGTCCATAGTCTTGATATAACACAAGACTAGTCTTGATTAACTCACAAGAATCAGGTTGATATTACTCACAAGCCCTATAATACAGCGTCACCACCTCAATCATATCAGGATACTTAGGACTTGATACAACACAATGTCCTGACTTGATACCACACAAGTCTTGGAGAATGACTCCTGATGTTGTACAATAAACACTCCCTCTCAATGAGGGAGACATTATCTACTTTACCAAGAAATTCTTTCCATACCAAGATTATCTCATAATTATCTCAGCTTATTCATTAACAATGGCTTGTCGACAAATTTGCAATATGCACATCAATATCTATGTACTAAAATGTTTTCTTTACACGACCATGACTTCAATGTAGTTAAAATTCATATCAATGTTTTCTATCATAAAACATAGGGTTTTCAGAAAGATCGACTATTAACACCTAATAAATGTAGGATCAAGTATTTCACCCTAGTTGGTAGCTTCCCAATATAAACTACTCCTCAACGGGTAGTACTATCTATAATACACTTTGATTAGTACTAGCTTAAATACATCTTACTTCCGTAGTAAAAGTAGCAATACTTGGCTTCTATACTACTAATTTCAACATATATAGCTTGTCTCAGGGTTAAAAAATACCTAGATAGCACAAGAGATATAGCATGTATCAAATACAATAAAGAGCCTATTCTAATGTACCTCAAAAGGTACTCAAACTTATGTTTATCCACAAGCATAAAAAATATGATCCAACAAGCAATTCGCATTCTATCGTACTTCAACAAAGTCCAGCACTATGACTACCTTGACTACTCTGATTGCCTTGACAGGTTCAACATCAAATTCAAAAAGTACAAACCTCCACACCATTGATATTGACAAAACTTGACAAATTTCATGCTCGACATACAACATCTTGACATGCCTTGTCAGCACCTGTCGAACATTGATAGATTGACTCTATGTCTTGCAGTCATCTACGACAATTGAACTTCCTAACCGTTGTAAATTCTTGTAATTGAACATAATGGGTAGTCACCTAAGTGACTCAACATTCTATATAAACATGTACATTATTGTAACAATTAACCATCCTTCATAGAGAAGAAGTAATCATAGAAATTGGTTCAAATTCTTGCATATTGTATGTGTGCATACTTTCAGTCAATATAGTGTATTTCCTGCTTTCCTTGTTCTTTTCCTAATATTCCTCCATAATTATGCTCGATTCATTTAGTCAACTGTTTTCCCCAACGTGCACCTGGGAATGACCTGGATCATTGGTATGAGAGCTTGATCTTGTCCAGAGATTAAGTTACATCAGCACTTCCATCAAAGTTATTTAACCTATGCATGTTTAAACATTCTCGCAAACTTAGTAAAACAAGCAGACACTTCCTTCGAATTCTCAAAAGATGGTCAAATAAATAGACAATAAACATGCAACTAACAAAACATAACAACTCATAGAAAAAACACTGTCTCTCCAATGAACCAAAATGTTCAACCATTTCAGCTATATTCTAATGTGATTCACTTCGAATTCCAAGAGATCCTTGACATGACCTCACTTTGATAAAATAACCCTCTTCAAAGTGAAAATGAATCTAAATATACTGGATCTTGAAGGAAATATTGACGCAGAATACGTAGACAATTGGGTACAACAACTAGAATCATACTACCTTGTGAATCAACTCTCTGAAGTGGAAAATATCACCATTGCATCCTTGAAGATGTCAACCTCCGTACACTACTGGTGGGAAAATCTATTGTCAAATATGGAAAAGGAAGGCGACCGCATCGACACATGGGTAAAATTTGTTGAATATGTCCAAAATAATTTCTACCTTCCCAAGTATCTTGAACAATAGTATAAGAAGTGGTAGAATATAAGGAAATGGAAAGACCATCCCATACAGATTTATACCGATGCGTTTTATCAACTCATGGCTAGACTTGTCCTCCAAGAAGAAGATAAATTGCTTCTCATGAAGTATGTTAGCGGTTTATCCCCATACATTCAACATGAGATGGAGTTCCTAAATATTAGTACGCTTGCATATGCATTACATTACACCAATAAGCTTGAAGCTAAAGAAAAAGGAAAATCATATTTCACGAACAAGCTAACAGGTTGAACATCCAACAAGAAGTCATTGATTGACTCTGACAAGTCGAATAACCCTTCTCATCTGACTCTACCAAAGCCTGATCATCAAAATAATAACTTTCAGAAAGATAGGAGGGATCGTAACAAATAAGATCCTACCACGAAATGGTGTGACTATCACAATTAAGCATGGCATGATACATCAGAATGCAAATCTTGGAATAAATTTTTGGAAATATTGTCGACCTTCACTTGTTTGACATAACTATGGTAGAATCTAATCTAGATGCAACAACCCTCTTAGCTTCAACCTCGACTACTCTGACAGCCTCGACTTTCATCGACGAGGAGGAACACGAGTGCCTATTCTATACATGGATATGGGTTAAGAAAAATCCATTACATATGATTGTGTATAATGGTAGCTAGAAGAACTTGATTTCCAAAAACATTGTGAAGAAATTAGGTCTTGTCACCACTCCACATCCTCAACCTTAAAATATCGGTTCGATGAAGGATCGACAAGAACTAAGAATCACACAAAAATGTAGACTCACCTACTTCATTAATCCTTTTAAAGATGAAGTACTCTATGATGTGGCACCACTTTCTGTAACCTATGCCTTGTTTGGGAAACCTTACTTGTGGGATCGACACTGTTGCTATTCAAGAAAACACACCCTTATAACCTAGGGCCTCTGGGGTTACCAACTTACTAACTAGCCTACATAAAATCAACCATTTCAGGAATTGAAATAGAAATAGGTAGAAAACTGAGCATACCTTATTCATGACGGTCGTTCCTGGATTTTCTTCTTCTATTCAACTCACTTGTACAGCTTCCACGGTATCTCCAATCACCTGAAAAGAACAAGATATTCCTACAATATCTTATATATTATATCAATGGTTAATGAAATAGAATAGTCATAATAATATAATCCATAAATCACAATATCCAAGAGTGCACAATACACAACATTGGAAGAAGAACTTTCTTTATTTATAAACAAATGAGATGATATTACAACACAACTTCTGATACAAGGACTCCTCTGCAAATTGAGGACACTGAGTTCTGCTGCTCCAAGATGTCTGAAGGCATACCACCATCATAACTTTGCTCTATCAATTATGATTGGTTATCCTCAACCCTTAACCTCTATTTATACATGAGAAAAGATAAAGGTTTTGATGGTTGAGAAAGTTGAGGAAGTTGAGATAGTTATGATTAAGGGCTCAACTGTCCTTGAATAATCATGTTTATATTTTTTAGCTTCAAATCAATGCATATGCGACTATTAATATAGGCAAGTCGCACTTGATACACTCCTTTCTTTAAGGAAACCTGCGGGCGCAATGCATACGCGAGTTGCAATGCAAATACTCGCGTATGATACGTGTGTTGTTATGAAAATAGTCGTGTATTCAATCCTAATGTCCAAATAAAAATATATTTATCTGGTAAGGTGATGCAATATCAAAATTCATTCTTGTCTATATTGTTTTGGATACTTCAATCCATTTTTTCCTTTTGTGTTTCGACACATTGGGTGTTAGTATTTGGATGGAGAACTGTCATTTTACATGATAACAAATGCCCCTAATGTGTGAGTTTAGAGGGAAGTGATGGCCGAAATATATTACAATACTTTAATCTTGAAGAACTCAGTTACCAAGGCACCAGAGGAGGAACCTGAAATAGATACATATCAAAGCCATATAAAAACTTATATCTGAGGATTCCATGTTCAATATAGTGGAACACTAGATCGTTTACAATATTTGATTACATCATATGATATGGATAACAAAACCATGTGTATTACAAAGGTGGATCGAAGCTGCAATATACAATGATGAGTCTTCAAAATATGGAAATTGTGTAGTTGAACATAACACAACTTGCGCAACTTAGGTTATAGATGTGAACCTAAGTTATTTGTCGAATCAAACCCACAGTATTACCCACTTAGACATTAATTCATTTATTTTTGTCTTATTTGCCTAGTTCATGAGTCCCACCATGTGCAAGTTGCTAATTGCCTATCCATAGAGGT
>LPNX010998608.1:693799-713747 GCA_001517045.1 Pseudotsuga menziesii
ATGTATTGCTGGCCTGAATTTATACATGGTATCAGAGCCATTGTAGGTTGTTACTCTCCTTCAAAAAAAATTTTGCAGGTTTGACATCAAGGCTGGGATCCTTCTACTGATAGCCAGGATAGATTTTCTAAAGCTATGGATTCACAGAAAACTATCTTGACTCCCTTCAACTATTTTGAATGGAAAGCAGAGATGGAGATATTGTTGAGATCGAAATGCCTCTATAGTGTGACTATGGCTACAGAAGGAGAGCCCAATGCTGCTGCAGAGAAGATCAAATGGCACAATCGGAGAGATGAGGCCTATGGCCTCCTATGTCTCTGTATTTCCCGAGACCTCCTTTTCCATCTCGATGGATTAACTTCATCGGATCAAGTATGGGAGAAGATTTTTGATCTTTTTGGAAAGACAGATGAGATGAGGGGACATCAGATCAAAAATGAGCTGATTTCTCTAAGTCCCAGTAGCTTTGAATCCCTGCAGCTATATTTCTCCAAGTTCAAATCACTAGTTTTGCAGCTGAAGCAGTGTGGTATCGAAAAGAAAGATGATCAGCTTGTATTGGCCATCCTCTCAAAGCTAGGACCTGACTACTTAGTATTTTTTTTGACCTTCTATGCCACAAAACTCACAGCTCGAACCTGGAAGATGCCTAGCCTTGCAGATTTCTTGGAATCTCTCACACAAGAACAAGACAAGCTGGTGATGATGGGCACCATCAAACCATCCAAAGATCAAGCTTTGATTGCTGGAGGTTCGAGGGTGGATTCAAAAAGCAAAAAGAAAGCTAAAAATCCACCTGAGCAAAGAAGATACAAGAAGCAGTCTCCAGAGGATCAACAAGGTCCCAAGAAAAATAGCTAGAAGAAGAAAAACAAAGGTGAAATGAACAAGTGCTCATACTGTTCGAAGGGAAATCACACTGAAATCTCTTGTATGAAAAAGCAGATTGATATGCTGACCAATCTCCTGGAGAAGAATAGCATCTCCCTTCCAGAAATCTCAAAGAAGAGAGAAGGAGGGTCAAGTTCCGATGACAGAAAGAGAGTTCATGCTCTAGTTGCTGGCACATCAAGCTCACCCAGTTTTATCATAGATTCTGGAGCTTCAAGACACATGGTTTCGACTAAGGAGGCCTTCTCCTCACTGGATATGTCGAAAGGACCATCTATTGTACCGGGAGATGACTCTCTCACTGAAAGTAAAGGAAAAGGAAGGATAGATCTTGATCATGGTAACTTCAACAATATGCTGTATGTCCCTGGTCTCACCTCCAACCTTCTGTCAGTGTACCAGATGACCCACACTGGGTCTCCTAAGAAAGTCATATTCTCCCCCAATGAAGTTGAGATCACAAAAATATCAAGTAGTAGAGTCATTGCAAAAGGAGTAGTGAATCATGCTCAAAAGGTATACATGTTTTCACACTTCCTACCTTACTCAAACCCCTCTGCTCTTCTTATCCATGCTAATGAAGCTAGCAAGCTGTGGCATGAAATATTTGGCCATCTAAATTACAAGTATCTATCTGATCTTAGTGAGAAATAAATGGTCATAGGGCTGCCCAAGATAAAATTTTCCAAAGGAGTCTGCCAAGGCTGTATCCTAGGAAAACACCCAGAGCATAAGTTTGAGAAAGCTAGTCATGAGAGAACCTCTGCACCCCTCGAGCTGATTCACAGTGACGTTGCTGGCCCATTCCCTCATATGTCCATGAGTCAGGCCAAATATGCATTGACCTTTATTGATGATTTTTCCAGGTATTGTTGGGTTCACTTCATGAAACACAAGTCTGAAGTTTTTGGCCTATTCAAAGTCTTTAAGGATTTGGTTGAAAACCAGTGTGGAAGCAAACTCAAGGTCCTCAGATCTGAAAATGTTAGTGAGTATGTCAAGTCTAAGTTTATTAACTATTGTGCAGATGCAAGTATTCAGATGCAGCATTCTATCCCCTACACACCACAGCAAAATGGTGTTGCTGAGAGGAAGAACAGATCACTGAAGGAGATGGCAACATGCATGATGGAGGCCAAAACTTTGCCACCAAAGTACTGGGCCGAAGCTATCAACTATGCAGCCTATATACAAAATAGGGTGCCTCACAAACATCTTGATGGAATGACTCCCTTTGAAGCATGGAGTGGGCACAAGCCAGATGTGACCCATTTAAGGATTTTTGGCTCTAAGGCATGGGCTAGAATCCCGACAGAGAAGAGGAAGGATTTGCAGCCCCAAAGCCAAGAGTGTCTTTTTGTTGGATAATCTAAAGATTCAAAAGGGTACAAGTTGATAAACTTGAGCACAAACAAATCCTTCATTGAAAGGTGTGTTCGGTTTGAAGAAGAACCCCTTGCAGAAGTGGAAATTGGTGAAGCCTCTTCACCACCTGAACCTCAAGAAGTAAGTAAAGAGTTTGTTGAACATGATGATTCTGATTTTTCTGATGGATATGAGTTTATTGCAGACCCAAACATCCCCACAAGGCCTAAATGGGCATCCAAGACACTACATGCAGCAGGTGAGCTAGCTGGGGATCCCAATGACCCAAGGAGGACTAGATCTCAATTTGAGAGTGGTCTGTGCATGAAGGATCCTATGTTTGCTGAAAAATGCTATTTGATGGTGGATTCTGATCCTCAAACATATGAATAAGTAGCAGGAGATCCAATATGGAAAGCTTCCATGAAGGAGGAGTTCAGTTCACTCTAGAAGAGCAACACATGGGAACTAGTGGATCTTCCTCCAGGGAGAAAACTAGTACAGTGTAAGTGGGTCTATAAGACCAAATTTGCTGCTGATGGTTCACCACTGAAGTACAAGGCTATATTGGTAGCTAAAGGCTACTCACAGGTTCATGGCATTGATTACAATGAGACCTTTGCCCCAGTGGCAAAAATGGACTCCATCAGGCTAGCTCTAGCCATTGCAGCCTCAAGGCAATGGGAGGTACATCACATGGATGTAAAATGTGCCTTTATGAATGGAGATCTCACTGAGGAGATATATATGCAGCAGCCTCAAGGTTTTTCTACTAACCCTTCTCTTGTGTGCAGGTTGAGAAAGTCATTGTATGGGCTAAAGCAAGCCCCCAGGGCTTGGTATGCCAAGATAGATAGCTTCTTGCTATCTCTGAATTTTTTTTGGTGAAAATCAGATCCAAATGTCTATTTGAAGTCCATTAATGGTTCATTAATGATCATTGTGTTATATGTTTATGACCTCCTCATTACAGGAAGCTCACAGGCTGAGATTGCTTCCTTAAAAGGAGCTATGAACCAAGCCTTCTCCATGACAGATTTGGGGCTCTTAAGTCAATTTCTGGGGCTTGAGATTGCTCAAACCAAAGCTGGAATAAAGGTGCACCAGTCCAAGTATTCCTTTTATTTTCTGATCAAATTCAGAATGCAAGACTGCAAAGCAAGCAAAACTCCTTTCCTTTCAGGAGTAAAGCTGGAGGAAGATGATTCTCCACCGATGGTAAACAATACACTGTATGGACAATTGATTGGATGTTTATTGTATTTGACACATACTCAACCTGATATTTGTTATGCAATAAGTGTGGCTTCTAGATTCATGTATCAGCCTCATGAGATCCATTGGAAAGCAGCCAAAAGGATCCTTAACTTTGTTTAGGGAACAAGGACACATGGGATCTTCTATAAGGCAAAATATGATCTTGATTTGATTGGATTTACTGACAGTGATTGGGCAGGTGATAGCACAGACAGAAAGTCCACTTCAAGGTATGTGTTCATGCTTGTAGAAGGGCCAATCAGCTGGTCAAGCAAGAAACAGAGTGCCATTGCACTCTCATCTACAGAAGCTGAGTACAGAGGAGTTGTTAATGCAGCAACTCAGTGTTTATGGTTGCAGGGTTTACTTGGAGAGTGTGGTTTCAAACTTGAGTACTCAACTACCATCTACTGTGATAAACAGAGTAACATTCGAATCTGCAAAGATCTAGTTCAGAATCAAAGAACCAGACACATTGAGATTCACATGCACTACATCAGAGAGCTTGTGCATGATGGCACCATTCACCTACTCTTCTGTTCATCTTTAGAACAAGTAGCTGATATCTTCACCAAAGCATTTTGTGAGAAGACCTTCAGAAATCTCAAATCACTGTGGGGGATTGCTGATCATGCTGTAAAGGCATGAGTGGAGACAAGATTCTACAATTTTTTTTTACAGTCCATGTTTAAGGGAGGATTTTCCCAAGTTGGTTTTGCCTCTTTCCTTGTTTCATATGGACTTGCAGTATGTAAAAGGGTGACTAAGCCTTGTTGCTAGGACCTATATTTTTTATTTATTACTCATAAATTTAGGCTTAAGGGGGGGTTTTAGAATAATCAAACCCATAGTATTACCCACTTAGACATTAATTCATTTATTTTTGTCTTATTTGCCTAGTTCATGAGTCCCACCATGTGCAAGTTGCTAATTGCCTATCCATAGAGGTCAAACTTGCCATATTTGACTCATGTAGCACTTGGGAAATCCTTTGGAATCAAATCTGCCTTATTCCTGGCCTCCTAGGCACCCTTCTTCTTTTTCTGCTTTATTGCCTACTTTTTCAGTGTTTTAAGGCACATAGGAAAGCAAGACTAGGTGAGGTGAACTTGTTTTTTGCCCCTTTCATCCTCCACTCTTTCCTCCATGCAAAAGCATGTATGAGATGCCATTCCATCACTCATTAGCTTCCCCGTGTGCCCTTTCCAATTCGTGAGCCTCATGACAGATTTGGGATCAACTTTTTACACCTATGGGGGATTTGCCTATTTTGGGTAAGCCTGCTTTATGCTAGTTTTGGATGCCTCCATATGCATTCGATCTCTTGATGTATTCTATATATTCAGCAACCTATGTTATTACAGGGTTGGCTATTGTACACTCAGTTAATATAATTTTGTGTTACATCTCCATATTCAGTCTCCATTGTTAGCAATGTTGCATGATTAATTGATAATTGTTGTGGGTAAAATTAATCTATTTCTGGCCTGAATTTATACAGAACTCAATAGAATGTCATAAAATGAGTGATACTAACAACTGAATAAAAGGAGTTCACCAATAATGGTAGTGAATCCTAAGGTACCATCGTAAAAAATCTAGGTCTTCTTCTTCAGGAGATGTTGATGAGAAAACATAATGTGATGAGTAACGCAATGAATCCTCCAATGGATCACAAGAGTGACTAGGAACTAGATACAAGAAGGTAGACACAAGTAATTTCAGATAGGATAATGATGGAATCAGGATAATAATCAGATGAAGGGATAGATCCTTGAACAATGAGCACGGCACGAAGATGACCCAATGCAACTTTTGACTTGCAGATAGGACAACTAGAATTATCTATCATGTAGGAGACATGATCAGATTCCCCATGTATAAAGGACAGTTGGAGGAGGAAAAAATCGATGTAATAGCTGAGTTGAAAGTGTAAACTGAAACATGAGTATTGAAAAGTTCAGAGAGTGGTGTTTTCAAGGAGGACATGCTACCACTGTTTATAAGCTAAAGAGAGTACCTCTTCCTTATCTTTCCTGTTAAATTTTAATGAGTCCAGGAAAGTTAAATCATGTCTCTCTTCATTGTTTACAAGCTTGAAGAGGGAGAGAATAATGCTTGATAATGTCACTGATTCGTGGATTTTATGAGCCCAAACTAGTACATGCTCGTTGGTGTTTTCATATTTTAAGAGTCTAAAAGCTCCAAAGAAGACTCTAGGGGGGTTATTTTTCGTACGATTTAGTCTCCTAACTTCAAAAAAGTATAAAAAAATTCATAGAAGAACTCTATTAGCTCTTGGAGGACTAAGGTATACCTTTTTCGTACTTAGTTGGAAAGGTCTGAAAAAGGGGAAAACTAATACTAGACCGATGCACCTTCAAAAGCGGGAGGTAGAATGATTTTAACGAGTGTGAAGGAAGGCAAAATCACTCAGAAATATCTATTTGATTACGAGAAATGGGGCTTACAATAGTAAACTCGATGCTTTGTTCTTTAGGTTTTGTGAGCATGACAACGACATAAAGTATGCTTGAAATATTTTTCATGTTTAGGTCTAGAGCATGAAAAATAGAAAACTAAGCTCACACAGAGTGTTCCTTTTCCATAAGTTTAGTCCCTCAGGTATAGAAAAGTGATAAACCTATACCTGAGAATACTCTTCTCAATTCCAAAGAAAAGGGAGTGCTCCCTTTTCGTAAATATTCCACATGGTCTGAGAAAGCGATAAACTACCACCAATATGGATTCTCGTTCACTTATTCTTAATGATTCTGAACAAACAAGTTTACTTCGCAGTCAAGTCTATTTTAAGGAGTCAGACTTGGGCCTAAAGATACTCCATAAGTATGGGGAGCCTTATAATAGGGATAGCTCGTAGAAGATGCAAAATGAGGCTCATTCTGTCATGAAAAACTACTAAGAAGGATACCACAAACCTAGCTCAACAAAGGCATGGATACCAGAAAGACAATAAAATGTTCTAAACTAGGATACCCATGAAGAGGAGTCCCTATCAATGGAAGAACAATGATGCAGATGAGGTAAAGACAGTTTAAACACCATGGTCCGTGGTGAAAGAGATAATCCTAGGGTTAAAAATAGATAAGGTATAAACGCAAAAGTACGTATTGAGGACCAAAGCCTACCCTATATAAGCGGGTAACATCTTATTAAAGACATTGAACCTGTTGCACTTAGCTAAAAGTCATGGTATTAGTTCATTTATAAAAATTATTTTTTAAACTATAGACTATGGGTCCAAAAATTTGAAATTTTTCTATATATAGTTCAAAAACAAAAATAAAACATACCATTTGACAATTTACCCAATTTGGAAATTTTTTAACTCTTGCTTCAACTATTTACTGAGGATAAACCAGTGGACCAAATCGACATCAGTTAGTTGCAGGTTGGTAAACTCTCCCTTCTTCTTCTTTTCATCTGTTCTAATTTTTAGTTTTGTGAAAAAAATCATGGTTTTGTGCCTGCCCTAAATGGGTCACGTGACATATGCGGGTATACTACTATGACAGTCATGTACACGCGTTTCATACACAACTTGGTTTAAATAAAACTGTGTATGATACGTGACATGCCTAAAGGACAGTCATGTATTCTACGTGACCTATCAAATCTTGTAAATTGGCTAATATGCAAATAAACTAATGAATTCGAATGATTGATGATGGTCAATGGGAAGGTATACAATGGTTCTAGAATGGAGAGAAAGAGAGCACGAAGACATGGACCGAGCATCTCTCTGGGATGCCCCAACATTACAAGCTTTACAACAATGTGGGTTGTTAAAGTTCTACTGTACTTTCGCCATGAGGGCCAATGTCCATTTGCTAGAGGATTTGATTAGATACTGGGATCATGACCTTGGTGCCTTTGATATTCAAGGAGAGATTTTGGATGTCACAGTAGAAGACATGTATTTAATTACAAGGTTGTCTCACATAGGTATTCCCGTGAATATCAAGGGTACAGGTAGGGCTGGTGACTCTATGTATCCAAGACTATATTGACACTTACTTCCCACGGTTACATAGAAGAAGGGAACATGTATCCCTATTGTTCACATTATGAGCTTTCCATTAGCGGTATTGGTAAGCACTATGGTTAGAATTATCAGATCTTATGCATTGCGTCTAGCTACTCGGAGTCAGATGTGGATTGTAGTGGAGTGCATGTAGGGCAGAGTATTTGACTGGTGTTTGCATATGATCCCAATTATGAGGAAACAATTCTCTAACTACAAAAGAGGGCATAGAAAGAAATTTGGATACTTGAGTATTTTAGTGCCGTTCTTCTTTGATAGATTTCCTGCTATTAGCCTCGTAGTAGCACTACCATCACCTTCCCCTCGACAACCTAGACTTACCAGATGGGAGGAGATGCTTCTCTGTCAGGGTGGTAGAGGATCTATTTAGAGTGTCTATGACAATGACTTCTATCTATGGTGAGAGCGGAAAGTAACCGCTCTCAAGAAGTTTCCATGCGCTGGACTGGATTTTTGAGGAGATAATGATCTTGTCCTCCCTCTAGGGGATTCATGGGGAGACCTAGGTATTTTTCTTTTTATGTTTTTCTAATTTTATGAATTTTTAATCATAAAGATATATACATATGTATAAGAGTTTTAATCTAGTTTTAAATGTTTTAAAATGCATATATTGGACTTGTACGCCCCGATGGGAACCCTATATCTTTTGTGCGGCCTACATAGGGTGGGGACCATGGTATACTTAGATTTCTCGAGGGGAAACTGGCCAAGCTGACCCAAGGGGTCCCTACCATACACATAGAGAGGATTCCCATTGTGATGCAGGAGTTTGTAGTAGGGATTCCACCTACTTGGATACACCTACTAAGGAGGATATCCAGGGTCGTTTTACATTATAAATAGGCCTAGGATGCAGCTGCAGTCGAGGAGGCTGAGGAGCATGCCTAGATCTATAGGTATATTTATGGATTATGATCCTATTTTTTGTATATTTATACAGTTATGATAGGATATTTGGATCAAGACTCGATCTATCTATGGATAAACTTTACATACATACATACATACATACATACATACATATATATATCCTGGTTATTTACATGTGTTCCAAATGTATCTGTTATGTTTATTTTACAAAATGTGTGTCAAGTGCCAATATAGAATTTAGTTTGCATAAGCACCAGTGATTGTATTTTCATTTCTTGGAATGTGATTAAATAAAATATATTCAAAATTTATTTCAAGTGATCTAACCTGTAAAAGCTGACATAACAAAGTAGGGTTTTGCACCTGATAGTCTCCATTAAGTTGGGAAACCACAAGTTGAGATTCAAGTTTGACCTCCAAAGGGGTAATGCCACGTGATACGAAATCCCATAACAACTCAATAACAACTCTTTCCTTGGCCACATTATTAGTAGCAGGACCTAAGTAAGCGCCTCCAGAGGAAACTAGTTGTCCTGAGGGTGAATAGATGACCAATGCAGTTGAAGCTAGGTTATAAGTATGGCGGCTAGCACCTTTCACAAAAACTACGAACCACTCAGTTGGAATCTATAACAACCAATATATTGTATGAGAAAAACTAACCAGCTAACTATTGTACATAAAAATACATACAATAAAAATACAAGAACAAGCACCATGCCTAGGCGTAGTAATTTTTTAGGTAGAGCCCATTTCTAGGCTTAGGAAACTTATTTCCATCAAATTCCATTAACTGATACACCCCATTTTTCAAGACCTTTGATAGAATGTAGCGACCTAACCACATGGACTTGAAGTTTCCTACCCCCATGGGTTCTTTGTCTTGACCCCAAAGGAAGAAAAGCTCCCCTTCATAGAAAATTCTTGGCTTAACCACTTTGTCATATTGGTTTTTTACCCTATTCTTATGAGCTTCATTTGCAGTCAACACATCTCTACATCGTTCATCAAGATTTTCCAAATGTAAGAAATGTTATTCTAATTCCATAGTGTCAGGGAGTACATGAATGGCTATCTGAAGAGATGTAATTTTTCATTCAACCGAAGTGAATGCTTCCACCCCATGAACGAGTTGGAAAGGTGAAAAACCTATGGAAGTCTTGACATTAGTCTGGTTCACCCAAATTGCAGGATATAGAAAGATGTGCTAATTTGATCGACTTGCATTAATGGTACGCTTGAGAATGGTCTTTAAGGTCTTATTTACTCCCTCTACTTGACCATTCACTTGCGGGTAGAAGGAAGATGAGTGATATTGCTTGAACCCTAGAATAGTATTCAACTTGGTCATCATATTATTCTAAAAGTGATTTCCATGGTCAGTGACAATCTCCTTTGGAATACCGAAACAAGTAATGATCTGGTTAAACACGAAGTAAGCTACCGTTTCACTGTCAGCTTTGAAAGAAGGCATTTCCTCTTCCAACTTAGTGAAGTAATCAACAATGACAATGATATATTTGTGCCCCCCATCTAAAACTAGATTGCACATCATGTAATCGACCCCCCACTTAGTGAAGGGGCCTACCGCAATGACGAGAAACAATGGATCAAGATGCGACCGGATTTTCCTGGTGTAGAGCTGACACAAATGAAAACGCTTCACAACCTACACACAATATTTAAAGATCATGGGCTAGAAATAACCAGCACGTAAAAAAATTATGGACCGTTGCTAACCCAGATAAATGACCCCGACATTCTCTACTATGGGAATCATTTAGGACACACTCATCCTCCTCGTGGGTGAGGCACTGATGCAAAACAAAATATACCCCCCTATGATATAAAGTATCACCGATGATCAAGTAGTTTTTTGCATGTACATGTAGTTTACGTCGATCTTACCTCAAGAAGGATGTAAGACACTTCCAAGTTTGGAGATATATAAGGATATGTTTGTACTAGGGATCAGAGGTGGAAATCAAGAAGATATACTCATCTAGGAATGAGTCATCTTCAACCAGTACATTCTCTTCCGTAGGAAATTCTAAGATAAGTTATGCAAAAACTAAGGAATTTTTGGATTTAAAAGACTAAAAATCCAAGTCAAATTCTTGGAGAATGATTATCCATTTGTTGAATTTTCCCCTGATTATGCGTTGGGAAAAAACATATTGAAAATGATTTACATTTGCCACCACTATAGTTGTCCTTAGTAAAATGTAGTGACGCAGCCTCTGAACAACAAAAACAGCTGCTAATGCTAACTTATTGACATGGGAGTATCTAAGTTCGGGACCAGCTAATGCATGATTGATATAATAGACAACATGCTCTTGGAGCTTGTCATCCTCCTAAACTAGTACCACCCCAATGGTTGACTCTGACACAACCATATACAATATAAAGCCTTTAGAGTAATATGGTGGACGTAATAAAGCAACCAACAACAAAGCCTTTTTCAATGCCTCAAATGCAAGTTATGTGGTTTCATCCCATACAAATGGAGTGTCCTGCTTGAGAAAGTGCATGAAACCCTTAGTTATCTTGGCATAGTTAACTATAAAATGTTAGAGGAAATTAGATTTCCCTTGCAGGATCTAAATTTTCCTGATAGAAGGAGGAGGAGACATATTTACAATGGCCTCAACATTCATAGGATCCACCTAAATTCCTTCATTTGACACGATAAACCTGAGTAATCTCCCAGACTCAATGCAGAAAACACACTTGTGGGGATTCAAGCGTATTTTGTAATGTCTACATTGTTCAAAAATTAAGTGAAGGTGATTTGGATAGTACCTCCTCTTATGAGAATGGGAAGGCATGTCATCTAGATACGGCTTGACAATATTCTTAATGTCATGGAAGGAAAAGTTCATTTCCTGCTAAAAAGTAGCCCCAACATTTTTCAAACCAAAGGGAATTTTCTTGTACGTGAAGGTACCCCATGGAAAAATAAAGGTCATTTTGTGTTGGTCTTCTATCTTGATTTGGATTTGATTGTATCTGGAAAAACCATCCATAAATGAAAAAAATTCACTACCTACACAAGCATCAATGATTTGATCTATAAAGGCAGTGGAGTAATTGTCCTTGGGACATGCTTTATTTAGGTCATGAAAATCAGTGCACACGGGTATTGTCCCTTGTTTCTTATCAAGATAAACGGGATTGGATACCCATTTCGTCAGAAAAATCGAGTAGATAAACCCATCTTTCAACAAATTTTCCATCTCAGCCTTCACAGCTACCGCTTTACACATATTAACAGGTCGAAGCTTTTGTCGAACCCGTTTAGCATAGGGATAGGTTCAGATTTCATGTTCTAAAATTGATGGATCAATACCTTGCATCTCCTCATATCACCAGGAAAACACACCACAAAATTCCTTAAATAAGGCAATATATATGGCAATCTCCTCCAAAGAGCAATTTGCATGGATATGCACATTTTTGACCACATCAGGGTTTGCAGAGATGTTGATAGGAATTGTAATAGAGATATTTTCCATATTCCCCTCAGCAAATATTCCCTCCTTTGGCAAAGGATTAATCGGTAAGTCAACATCTTTAGCCAGTCTCGCATGGAACTCTTGGTTTTCTATTCTATTCATCTATGGAAGAAAGTAGGATCTATGGTGAAGATATTAAAAACTATTATCTCTCCCACTCATGGCTTCCAAAATGGTTTCATTCAAAGGAAAAACCATGTCTAAGCAGTCATACAAATATAAAGAGTTCTCTTCCCAAGAAGGCAGGTGAGTTTTCTCCAACTCCTCTGAGAGTGAAGGAGTCGCAATAGAATTGGTAGTGGTGTCTGTGATAGCTTGATTAGCCACTTCCACTACAAATAATGGAAACTAAGGTTCATGATGGGAAGGAAGGACCCAAGGATTAGTTCAGTTCTATCGACAACCATCACGATAGACTTGCCTACACTCATAGAACCTAGATAATTTATCGGGGATGGGATATCAACGTGCCCATCAATGATGAATACATTCCAACCCCTAAGATCTCATTAGCCAGTTTAACTTGATCAACCAAAGGTAGAGTGGACTCATTAGTTTCCAAACAACCCTTCTAGGTGAAATTGAGTTGGTCAACAGTAACCAACTTCCCTTCATGTGGAAAAACCACCACTCAAAGAACAGTCGAGGCAATTGTACACATGACGTAAGTCCAGATCCTCCCTAAAAGCAAGTTATAATCCAAAGGAGCATCAATCATCTCAACTTCAATAGCCACTACTTTCCCTTCCAACTTAATCTAAAACCCTAGTAGGATACCATGTAGATGGAAATAACTTTCGTTGAAAGTAGTAAGTAAGGTGTTTGATGGAACTAGCTCTGGGGAACCTAAATCCTTCCAACAAGAAATCGAAATCACACACATGGAAGCACCTTTCGTCAACAACTGTAAATCCAATGGTTTTACCACCATGGACAACATCTAATAACAAAGAAACATGATACAGTAGGATAATATTAACATCTGACAGATTAAACTTTGCAAACAGGATCGATTAATCCATGCTACCTAAAACTGCTAAGAGGGAATCCTGCTAAGCAGGACAAATCTATAAAACTTCCATTGCTGACATTGCACAAGGAGTTTGGGCCAAATATTCCACCACAGAGTAGTTAGAAGAAGCCCTATATTTGGGATTGCTAAATTATTTTTTAAAGACACTTTTCGATATCTTAGGCATTGGATCAGCAGGTTTGTCGATCGTGATAGTGTTATAGGTTTCACCAACAAACTTACTCTTCTCAGGAGCCTCCAATTCATAATTTTTATTTATTTCTAGAGTAAGGCACTATATCGTACCATATTGATGTAGTTTTGATCAGGGGTAGAACTTGAAGTGCCCCTGACTATATTAGAAACAGAAGATGCATTCTGTCCTTAGGGAAATGGATCCTTTAGGACATCAAGTTTTTTATTTTTAAGCAACTTCTGAGCTTGATCTATGAGAGGGAATTAATGAATCAAGTGGTATGCCTAGAACAAATTACAGGGAAACTTAACCTTCTTCTTATCTTTCTTAGCCCCATCATCATTATTTGTGGGTTTCTTCTTGTTTTGATTACCCTCACCCTTCATCCCTTTCTTATTTTCCCCACAAGGATGCTAATTTCGGGCCTTTTGAGAAGATTGTGCAAAAACATTTTCATTTTGAGGTGAGGGGGTAGCCTTTGTTGCCTCCACTATAGATTTCTTCATTGACAACTCATGGAATTGCTTAGCAAGTGATTCTACAGTGGGAGAATTTATTGAACCAACCACACCATCGACATGGGGTCCAGGCTTGGGTTTCTCGATGCTATGGGTATACTTTGGTGCCTCATGTATGATTTCATATAATATCCTAGACTAAGCATATATCAAGTCCATCTGCTAGGCCCTGAGCATAGCCTCTTCTTCCGTAGTGACCCCCGAAGTGGATACGTCCTTAGATATATAAAGTAGTAAATATTTCAAGAACCACTCTAATAAGAACTCAAGGGGTATATGGATTTAATAAGCCTCCTCCATCTTTTCCACTCTTGGATATGATCTAAGATATGGTTGGATTTGTCTTTCCAAAAATTTGACAATAGTTCTGTATCGACATCATACAAGACAAGAAGCTGGAATTGATTGAGGAACACATTTTCTAAGTCCAAAAAATTGTCAATTGCAATAGAGGGCAATCCAATATACCATTTTGCTACAACACTAGTCAAGGTTCTCTAGAAAAGCCTCAACCAAACGGTGTCATTGTTTAGTGTGTTTGAAGAGTAACATAGGTGGAAAGTGGTTCTATGGGAACTTGTATCTTCACCAGCTTTTCCCTCAAACTTAGGAATTTATGAAGGTAACTTGCTAGGAACAAGTGGCCACATGGCACTATGCCGCACTGGGTCATTCATCAACTTAGACAAGTTTGGAAAGTTTAAAGTTTCCAAGAAGGGAAGTTTAGGCCTAACCGGAGCTTGAAAAGCATGAGTCTAGGATGTGGAAGGACATTCACCTTGGTTCCCAAACAAAAAGGTAGGGTTTCCCCCAGCCACCAGTTGTGAAGTAGTTGGACTAATTTGAAATGAATTCCACCTATAAGCCAGTGGATTACTAGTGTGTGGTGCATTATAAGTGGTTTGAAACACTCCATATGAAACTGGATTCTACAAGACAGGAGTAGGTATCCCTCCGCTAAAAAGATAAAAGGGAGAGCTCATAAATGGGTTTGAGACTGGTGTCTGGAAACCTTAGAAAATATCGTTTGTGTTTCCAAACTACATTCCCACATATGTAGGTGTAGGACCTACATAAGGAGTGGATGGGGGAATGTTCACTAACTCCTATTGGTTCAAATGAACAATCAGTATCTAGTCTCCACCTTTGATGGGGGTGGTGGAGGCTTCACTATATTAGATGGAGGAAGGTTTTGCAACCTTCTTGAACTACAGAGAGGTTGATCCTCCACAGCTAAAAATTTGACTCACATACACCTAAAGGCCAACTAAACCTAGACAAACCAAAAAACACTCACAAAAAATTTCCTAAAGTCATGTAGACACAACAGATATAAGATATGCCTTCCAAAGGAAAGTCTGATATGATTAGGGCCTAGGTCCAACGAGTGAAGAACTGATAGATGGTTACTTGGCGTCTCATGAATATGTTCTTGGGCACAAGCACTGGAATCACCCAACCGCCCTCCCACACTTTCTACCGAGGTTACCTTCCAAATCCATCCAAGGTAAACTAGAAATAGCCTTCTGGTATTACCTGTATCTGATCCCTAGTGTCAAGAGACTAAAGGCTACCACAACTACACTGAGAGTCTAGTGGAACAGTCACAAGACTGATCCTTACACATGGGAAGGGTAGCAAATCCTGAAACCATGTCAACACCAGCACCGCATGGGGCCCAAGAGGTGGTATTGACAAGATCCCCAAACGCATCAAAATCCTTATCTACGCTTGAACAAGGAATCAGAGGGTTATCACCTCAACCAGGTCCTCACGTGGCCTCGTGCTTAACTCTTGTGTGAGAGGATATTTCCAGATGGTCTCATGTAGAGGAGTATTTACCCAGTGAAAGGACAACTATGCCTGAAGTCAAATACTTATGGAGAGTTAAAACCCCCTAGTCCGCAAGCCTAGCCTGAACTAGTTGATGTATGAGCCTAGAAAAAATAAATTTACTAGTAAAATTTTAATTAATCGTTATTTTTAGTGGGTTTTTTTTATTCAAAGGTAACATGATGAAACTGTATGGGGTTATAGACTCAGCAAAAGAAAGCAAAAATGATGTAAAAACTAGATTTTCAAAGCAAATGCAACTACACTGCCAACTTTTTCTTTTCTTTTCTTGCAAAATGAAAGCTTATGAATTTCTAGAAAAAGCAAGAGAAACTACTAGACTTCAAATTTTGTATTCTTTCTTGAAAAATAATGAAAAGAACACTATATGTAACCTAATGCAAAAAGTATAATTTTTTTTGTCTTTTATTTTCAAAAAAATTCAAAAATTATAATGCAAATAACTGCAAACTTGAGTAAGTTTGAACAATCTAAGCATATAGCAGCAAATGATGCAAACAAACCCTATAATAAGACACTTCACCCAAACAGGAAGAAAATGCACAAAAACACAAACTTAGCGGAACTTCCAATCAAAGACTAATAGATCCAAAACAACAAGAATGACTTACTTAGATCACAAACAACAATACAAAGCATACAGTGTTTCCAAGGACTGATCAATGACCCAAAACACAAGAATCCAGACCTAAGCCAAGTATGAGGACCTAACCATTCACCAATGAAGAAAGTCAAACAAAAAATCACTCAAGGACTTGAGAAATCGATTAAAATCTGAAATGTACAGACCTGAGACTTAGAGAATCATGTCAGAAACAAAACCTTCCACAAGCATCTAAGAGGTCACAAAAATAGGGATAAGCAAGAACCCTATGAACTTAGAGAAACCTACAAGAATATGCGATTGTTATACAGACAACTCGCATATGATACATGACTGTCCAGAAGGAAACCCACGTATACAAAGAGGAATACACGACTGTCAACAAGACAACCAACATATGCTACCATTTATTTTCAAAAAGAGAAAATGCTGACATACATGTGTTGAACATGCAAAACTGAAAATCAAAGGAAAAACACAACAAATCACAACCAGAATATAAAAGAGCAAATATTGGTTAGGAAGTCTACAGAGAGGACCTACAACAAGTTGGACTCCCTAGGGGATTCGTCGATTCCGTTGTTCAGGAAAACACACCCTTATAACCTAGGGCCTATGGGGTTACCAACTTACTAACTAACTTGTAGAAAATCAGCCATTTCAGGAATTGAAATAGAAATAGGAAGAAAACTGAGAATACCTTATTTATGAAGGTCGATCCTAGATTTTCTTCTTCTCTTCAACTCGGTTCTATAGCTTCCAAGGTATCTCCAATCACTTGCAAAGAACAATATATTCCTGCAATATATTATATATTATATCAATGGTTAATGAAATAGCATATTCATAATAATATAATCCATAAATCACAATATACAAGAGTGCACAATACACAACATTGGAAGAGGAACTTTCTTTATTGATAAACAAATGAGATGAGATTAAAACCCAACTTCTGAGACAAGGAATTCTCTGCAAATCGAGGACACTGAGTTCTACTGATCCAAGATGTCTAAATGCATACCACCATCATAAATTTTCTCTATCAATTATGATTTATTAGCCTCAACCCCTACCCTCTATTTATACATCAGGAAAGAGAGAGGTTTCGATGGTTGAAGAAGTTGAGATAGTTATGATTAAGGGCTCAATTATCCTCGACTAATCATGTTTATATTTTTTAACTTAAAATTAAGGCATACATGACTATTGATATATTAAATTCATGTATGATACATGCCTTTCTTTAAGGAAACCCGCGGGTGCAATGCATACGCGAGTTGCAATGTACATACTCGTGTATGAAACGCAGGTTGCTATGCAAATAGTCGCATATTCAACCCTAATTTCCAAACAAAAATATATTCAGCTGGTAAGGTGATGTAGTATCAAAATTCATTCCTGTCTATAGTCTTTTGGCAACTTCAATCCAATTTGTCCTTTTGTGCTCTAACACATTGGGTGTCAGTACTCAGACGGAGAAGTGCCATTTTACATGATAACAATGGTAAATATTGTTGATGTATTTGTAACTTTGGAATGTATTAACCTATATATCTTATGTATTGTACCCCGATGTTTATTCCTAGAAGTGTCTGTAACGTATTGGAGTCATGGCATGCCCTGATGTGCCTATCGGGAGATTCAATAATGTAAACAAGTCATGTCAAGTCATTGTGGGTAACCCTCATTATAGTTCAAGGGTTAAAGTCCCCATAGTTGTGGGGCCCTAGGGTTATTAGACTATCATATAGAAGTCGACCCTAGGTGAGTTATTGTAAGTCAAGGAAATAGTCCCC
This sequence comes from Pseudotsuga menziesii, assembly GCA_001517045.1. Taxonomy (NCBI): domain Eukaryota; kingdom Viridiplantae; phylum Streptophyta; class Pinopsida; order Pinales; family Pinaceae; genus Pseudotsuga; species Pseudotsuga menziesii. Next base: position 711,756 of record LPNX010998608.1, read on the forward strand.
ATTGTTGTGTTAAGGATAACCCTCCTTGTTGGTTGGAGGGGCAAAGTCCCCATAAGTTGTGGGGCACTAGGGTTATTAGACTCTCCTAGAGGTGTCGGCTCTAGTAAGTAATTGTTAAGTGAGGCCAATATGTTGGAGTGGAAATTAATTGAATGAAAGAATATAAATAGAGAGTGATCCTCTCTATTTATCACACACACACTCACTCATTGGGGTGCATGAGTGAGAGAGAAGAAGCTGGGATCACAGAGAGAGCCTACTGCTGTCGAGAGATCATCTTTATGTTTTCAGGTTTTACTTTGGGTGTTGATTCTATCTCTGAGGAATTTGTGGGGTTTTCTACTTTAAGGTTTCCCCGAGGAAAATTCTTTGTGTCTCTTATCTCTTGTGTTTATTGCAGTGCATGTTTTTCTCTCAGTTAAAGATCCTAAGATAATGCTAACTTGAATGATAAAAATATAACATGGTATCAGAGATAACCTGAGAAGAAGACATTGTATAGCTACAAAATCTAGGGATTCTTACTTTTTGAGTCTCTCTCCACAATCCATCAAAAAAAGTATGCTAGGATGACTCTCCATTGAAGGGCACATCTTTCTATCGAAGCAAAATTCAATTCCGAGCATTTTCAATTTTTGGTGTGGGAAATTAGGGATTCTTACAAAAGAGGAATTTTTGAGTGAGCCCAGCATAGGATTTATATCCTCATCAAAATATAATTTTAGAGACCTAGGTCAATATTTTTGGTTGGGTATAACTCTGAGAGAGTCAAACCCTAGTTTGACCCCGGGCCGAAAAAACCCTAAAATACTAAAACTGATAAGTTTTGGTACATTCGCTATATCTTGGGATTGGAGAAGGACCAAGAGCTGAAACCTTCACAGGCCAAAGATAAAATCCTGAATTACACTGGTTCCAAAAATTTAGCTTCAGATTCGCTAATTATAGGAGATATGATTCCTCCAAGTTAGGGTTCCATCCTCTTCTAGGATTCATCCCTAAACAGGACACCTGGGGAGAATTGATATATCTTGGGCTACAAAGGTCCAAATAAAATTTTTGAAGATGTTCCAGAAAGGGCACAGACTATCATTTCTGTTGTATAAGTTTCAGACGCGGAAGATGAAACGATGACATGTGGAAGTCTGTACAACCTTGCTATACTGAATAGTCCTGAAATAGGCCACCTTGGGAAAACAAGCATAAGTACAATTTGGTGAACCAATTCTGATGAAACCTATTGTGTTGGAACAGAGACAAGCCACTAGTAAAAAATAGTGAATTATCTACCATGTGACTAAAAATTCTAGTCACCACAAGTTTTTCAAGTGATTTACTACTAGATATGAGCAATGTTGATTGACCCAACTATAAATGACTAAAATTAATGACTAATTTAGTTACCAGTTAACAAATATGACTAAATAATAAGTGACGGAGTTAAAAATGACTAACATAATGACTAATTTAGTCACGACATAAAAAATGGCTAGCTAAAAGAATATGAATTAGTCATTTTTTATTGTCACTCCAACAATGAAAAATTGTAATTTTGGGACTCTAAAAAGTCTTGTAATGGATAAATGAGGAATTCTAAAATGAAATTGTCCTCCCAAAGGTTGCAATTCATTAGATAACTGAACTTATGACCCATTTCACAAAATTTTCCTTCGCATATGTTTTCATAGAAAACAACTCTATGGGTGATGAACTAGAAAAAGGGGTTGTAATTGATTCATAAGAAGATATGTTCATCTAGATAGAGTCTGAGGAAGATGAGGTATTATATCCCCCTCACAAGCACATTCACATTTAATTTTTTCATGTTCTGTATCTTCAAGGTTGGTATAGTTTTTGAGATGGAGTTCTCCCGAGCTAACAATAGATACCTATTCTATTATAACAATAATTTATGGTCTATAAGAGAAACTTTTTGACATTCCCAAACAATATCAGGTATAAATATTACAAAATATACCATTACTTATATTA
>LPNX010998608.1:713977-856335 GCA_001517045.1 Pseudotsuga menziesii
CACAAATTGTGTAGATATGTGTGTCTTAAACACTAATTACTAATTTTGTAACTTGGTTTTTATTTTAGTGTAAGAAGTTAAAAACATGCAAAAATAAGTTTAAAAAAAAATTATTACATTGGAATATTTTGTCTTATTACAAAATAATATTTTGTTCTTATATCATTAAAAAAATAAATTACTTTACTAAAGTAATATAACAAAAAGGATGTAATAAGTTGTTTCACATTTCTCATTTATATATAATAATAATTAATTCAAGTAGTAAACTCACAGTCATTGTTCCGTTGGCCAACCAAAATACAAATGAGGTTGTGATCAATGATCAAATTTGAAGCGTGGGTCTTAATTTCAATTGGAAGGGAATTTATTCTTGTAGCCCTTCAAAGATGAAGATAAATATAAATAATTGTACTTCAATTGACAAGTATAAATTAACTAAACCTTTTTCACCAAAAAAAAATGCAAAAAATAAATATTGCTCTTCCAATGTTTTACAGTTTTAAACAATTGAGCATTCCTAATAAGTACATGAAAAAATGATATATTTTCATTTTGAACACATTAATTTGTCATATATGTAACATTACTTTTACATTTCAGTAACATAACAACTATTGTATTGTATTGTATTTTTTTTTAGTTGGAGCACACTTCATTATACAGAAAAAATACTTAGACTATGTGATGACCATATTGGGGCATCCCCATGATCTTATGCATAGTGCAGGATGTCATAAATAGATATAGTATTGAAGAAAAACTAGAACAATGAGAGAATTACTTAGTGTTATATATGTACAAAAGGAAGCCACTAAGCAAATCGAGGCGATAATAAACCTACAACCAAATATATATATATATAGATAGATAGATAGATAACCAACCAATGACTTGATTCAATCAGAGAGAGGGAAACAATCCAAGTTTGAGAGATGTAAAAATGATGGGGATTGGGAACCTATGAAAAAATAATACACAACTTAAAAAACATAAAAAAAGTCCTACATACCAAGCAAGTTATCAATGCTAGCATAACTGGGGTCGTGGCATCAAATTTTGTTGTTCAACACTTGTCGTGATAGCATGCATGTATTGGATGGAGGGGAAATGGAATCAAGCCTAAGTCAATTGAAGCCTTGAAACTCACTGCATGTCTAAGTCTCAACAATCCACCTTTCTTTAAATTGAAGAAAAGCACCGAAAGAAGTTTATTAAAGGATATATTTGAGAAAGTTCTAGGTGTGAGTAATTAAGGGCTTGGGGCTCTAAAATTTGTTATGTTTTGTACTAGTCCATAATTCAGTGAATAGAAGCCACAAGTAGGAAATTTAAGTAATTTAATGAAAACAATTAATGTGTATACTTCTATGTCGAAACCATATTCCATGCTGATGTGGGCCACTACCTTCCTTATTCTCTTACCAAAAGGCATGATAATGAGGAAAATGACCTAAAATTATGGACTTCACCTTCAAAGAATGCCTTGCAATCACATTGGTAAGGAGTGATAAGAATATCACAACAATCCAATGTGTCAAATCTCCATTGAAAGTGTCAATTCAAGACTTATATAGTAAATTTAATATAAGACTTACTTATAGTTCTCTCTTACTCTTTGCATCTTGACATATTTGATATTTTATGGAATTCATATTATAAGGTGAGGATGTGCATGCATAATAATCCATAGTTATGACTATGAGACAAGGATTTAAAGAGAAGAGGATGTAAAGACAAGTAATTTTTATATGTATTTTGTTGGTGAGCGTCGAGGACAAATGTTGTGAGAAACCACAAATGTTTGGAAGGACAGAGGGAGATTACATCATGATCATGCCACCCATCAAATTGAAGAGTATTCTTGAGCCAAAAATTGAATTTTATTTTATTTTATTAATAACCATTTTGCAGGTGCTTTGGTCCAAATGCTTTTTCTAACTCATTGTTTGTCCATATAGTGTTCCCAATGACACCTCTCTATAGCAATGCATAAATAGACCTTTGCACAGTTTATGATCCTAGCTACAAGCCATTATTTGTATTTGCATGACATTGAGTGTTGCTTATAGTTGTTGTGAGTTTGTGATATTCAAGCAATAAATGGAGTCTTATAGAGGAGGACTCATCAACCTGAATTTTTGAATTTCATTTTGATGAAAAATGATTGGACATTGGTAGCGAGGTTCACATAAGTAGTAGGTGTTGGAGACATTTACCACCATACTCACTCTTTCGGTCAAATTGGCCTAGTTAAACCAATATACTAAGTTTAATTGACATCAGTGGAGCATTAATTACCATCATCCCAGTCACTCCCACGCCTACCTACAGTTAAGGAGGCTAACTTAGCCTTCTCCTACAGTCAAGGAGGCTAACTGGAGCACTCCAGGGGTGGTCTATGTGACATTAATGCACCTAACTGCTAACTGGTGGTTATAATCAGTTCAACCAATCAGTTATAGTCAGTTAAGGCACCTCCATTCATTAAATATATTATTTAATGATTATTTTATTATTATTTAATGAACTGGAGTCAACAAGGTGCCTCCACCAACTTCTGATGGTCAATTCAGCTTCAGTTAACCTCATCAAGGTTCATAGGAGTCATGCAGGACTAGCACTTGATGGTTGGATTGCTATGACATGTGTTTGATCTCCTTCAATTGAGATTTAGTCATTTATTGCACTCCAACATCAGTTACGGTTTGGTGAGTCAATTAGGGTTTTGGTCAAGTGGTTAACTGAGTGAGATTGCATGGCAAAGGGTCAGTTAAACTAGACTCACTCACTGAATTCGAATTGTCCCTTAGGTATTCAAATTCTTCATGGAGTTAAGCCATTGCTATGCATGGAAATTGTAATCCTTTATTGTTTATAAAATATACAGAGAGGATACCTATTTTGTATCTAGTTATTTCCAATTCATGAGTATTTGTTAATAATTCTTTGATGATTTTGATTCTAAGTTCCTAGATCTGTGCAAGAATTAATATGGTATCAAAGCTTACGGCAGGATGAAGAACAATCTCTCAAGAACAAGATTTTTGACAGATTTCTCCATGAGAAGTGAGCAATAGCTCAAAATTCCAGCACTGCACCAAAAGCCAAGGCTTACCACTCAATATCCCAAGTAAAGAACTTGTTGATCAAGCTTGCTTGATTGAATATGCTGGGTGTGATGAAAGCCTAAAATGTGTAGGCTGTCTGACCTTATTTTTCCCTTTCTGTTTTGATTTTTCAAGTTTCTACAGGTGAAGCATTCGCTACAAGCAAATCCAGATGGCCTCTTCAGTACCTCTGTTAACTCCATACAATTTCCACACATGGAAAGGAAAGATGGAACATCAATTGAAATCCAAAGGACTCCATAGAGTCACCATGGACACTGAACCTGAGCCTGGATCCTCCATAGAAAAATCAAGATTTTTGAACAAGAAGGATGAAGCCTTCGGTTTCTTATGCCTCTCTATTTCCGATGATCTTCACTTCCATCTTATGGATCTGAATACACCGAAAGAAATATGGGAAAAATTGGAATCTCTGTATGGAAAGCATGATGACATGAGAGTTTATCAACTCGAAAATGAACTCATGTCTCTCCAACCTTCCAATTTCGAGACTTTGAATGATTTCTTTACAAAGTTCAAGCATACAGTTTTTCTCTTGAAGCAATGCAAAGTGGAGAAGGAAGATGATCAGCTCATCCTAGCCATCCTCTCCAAACATGGGGCTGATTATTCATTTTTTGTTTCTACATTCCATGCGGGGAAGCTCACAACCCCTAAATGGAAGATGCCTTCATTGAGCCCCTAACTAGTGAACATGAAAAGCTTGTCCAGATGGGGATCATCTGATCTTCCCGTGATCAATCCCTCCATGTCACGGGGCCCAAAGATGTGAATGGTAAAGGAAAGCAGCAGAAAAATTAGAAAACTAAATTTGATGCTCCAAATCCTAGATTTGAAAACCAGCAGCACGATGAATCTTCCGGCTCAAGGAAGAACAAAGGTAAAGGGCACAATGGGAAAGAAAGAATTAGGTGTTCTTACTGTGGGAAGGATTTTCACCCTAAAAATGCCTGCATGAAGAAAAATCTTGATGAAGCAACCTCTCTCCTTGAGAGGAATCACATCAATCTTCCGGAGAGCTTTCGGAGGAGAGATCACCAAGATCGGGAACCACAGCATGAGAAAGGTCATGCCCTCATGGCAAGCACTTCGAAGTCCAAATCACTGCTGATTGACAGTGGTGCTTCGAATCACATGATGTTTGAAGAAGACTCTTTTTCATCCTTGGATACCAACAAAGCCATTGTCATACACTTGGGAGATGACTCCACCATCATTTCCAAAGGACAAGGTACTGTAAATCTAGAAAAAGGTTTTTTTTCTAATGTTTTGTATGTACCATCTCTAGCAGCAAATCTCCTTAGTTTCTATCAAATGACACATACAGGAATTCCTAAGAGGGTCTCTTTCATCCCAAATGATGTTGAGATAACAGAAATTGCATCCGGAAAACTCATTGCAAAAGGCCATGCAAATCATCATGCAAAAGCCTATGAGTTCTCTCACTTTGTTGCGGATGAAAAGCCCACCGCTTTGCTAACTCATGGAAATGAGGTTAGTAGGCTGTGGCATGAAAGGTTTGGCCATATTAATTTCAAATATTTTTAACAATTACAGAAAAAATCCATGGTTGAAGGCCTTCCGGTCATCAAGGCAACCATGGGAGTCTACAAGGGCTGTGTGATTGGAAAGCACCCTGAGCACAAGTTCGATCGGGGGAAGGAAAACCGAGCTACAAGCATATTGGGGCTGATACATTCTGATATTAGTGGTCCAAATCCTGTCACATTCATGAATGGATCAAGGTACCTCCTTACCTTTATTGATGAATTTTCAAGGTATACATGGGTTTTCTTTCTCAAAAAGAAATCAGAAGTATGTGAAAAAATTTCTGAATTGAAGGCTTTGATTGAAAATGCCTCTGGGATTAAGATAAAGATATTGATATCTAATAATGGATGGGAGTGTGTCAGTAATGAGTTTCTGTACATTTTCTTCCAAATTGGTATTCAGGTCCAACATTCAATTCCCTACACTCCCCAGCAGAACGGAGTAGCAGAAAGGAAGAACCGGTCTCTCAAAGAGATGACCACCTGTGTGTTGGGGTCAAAGAAGCTTGCTGCAAATTTGTGGGATGAAGCCATGAATGCTGCAGAATACATTCAGAACAGGTTTCCTCATTAATTAGTGAAAGGAAAGACTCCTTTCGAAGCATAATTTGGACACAAGCCAGATGTGTCGAACCTATGGGTGTTTGGGTCCACTGCATGGGCCCAGATTCCGCTTGATAAAAGAAGGGCTTTGCAACCGCAGAGCATAGAATGTCTGTTTATTGGATATCCTAATGAATCTAAAGGATTCAAGCTTCTATATATCAAGACCAAACAGATCATCATCGAGAGAAGTTTCAAGTTTGATGAGCCTCTTCAGGAGGTGGAACTAGTGGAGGAGAAAACTGCTGAAATTCCTTCCTATTCCACTGAATATTTGGATGATGAAATTGGGGATGATGACTCTGATTTGGATCCTATGATTTCTGATATCAGTGTGCAGAAAACATCAGATACTGAATCAGAACCTGAAGTGCAAAATCATCTTCCTACATGGGCCCGACAGACACTCTCCTCCGCAGCAGACAACATTGGAAATCTGGATGATCCAAGGAGAACCCGGTCTGATTTCCAAAGAGCAGGTATTGCACTCTCTTGTTCTGATAATTTGCTGTCCGGAACTTGATATTTGATGATTAGTTCAGATCCAAAATCCTACTACCATTCTCGGAAGGATCTGAGATGGCAAGTTGCCATGGATGAAGAAATGACTTCTCTTCAGAAAAACACTACTTGGGAGCTAGTTCCTCTTCCTCCGGGAAGGAAATTAGTTCAATTCAAGTGGGTGTTTCTGACAAAGGTTTCTGCTGATGGAAGCACCTGAAAATATAAGGAAAGGCTGGTATTAAAAGGTTTCTCTCAGGTCCAAGGAGTGGACTACCATGAGACCTTTGCACCGGTTGCAAAAATGGACTCCATCCGCCTTGTTTTGGCTATTTCCACATCCAAGCACTGGGAGGTGCATCACATGGATGTTAATTCAGACTTTATGCATGGAGATATTCATGAGGAGACATACATGAAGTATCCTAAGGGCTACATCACTGATCCATCTTTGGTTTACAAGCTAAAGAAGTCACTATATGGGTTAAAACAGGCCCCAAGAGAATGGTATTCCAAGATGGATGCCTTCCTTCTCTCGCAAAACTTTCAGAGATGTAGATCAGATACAAATGTGTATTTACAGCACCATGATGGTCATATAATTATAATTGTTTTATATTTTGATGAATTACTGATCACAGGTAGCACAATTGCCTCCATTTCAGCCATCAAAACTGCTCTCCACAATGCCTTTGAAATGAGTGATTTGGGGCTTCTAAAACAATTTTTGGGGCTCGAAATCGAGCAAAATTATGATGGGATTATGGTCACTCGGTCAAAATAAATTTCAGACCTGTTATTCAAGTTTAACATGGCTGAATGTATGCCTACACCATTCCCTTTCCTTTCAGGGATCATCCTTGAAGAAGGAAAAAGCACACCTCCCATGGACTGCACTATCTATCGACAGCTGATTGGTAGCTTGTTGTACTTGACACATTCTAGGCCTGATATTTGTTATGCCATGAATGCTGTATCAAGATACATGCAGCAGCCTCATGATCTTCATTGGAAGGCAGCCAAGAGGATCCTCCAGTACATTCAGGGAACCAGGACCTACAGCATTCACTATGCTGTAGATTCCTAGCTAGAGCTGGTTGGATACACAGATTCCGATTGGGCGGGTGATTCTATTGATCAGAAGTCAACTTCTGGATATGTATTCATGTTTGGTGGTGGCCCTCTTTGCTGGTCAAGCAAAAAGCAGGCTGCCATAGCACTATCTTCAGCAGAGGCCAAGTATCGAGGAGTGGTGAATGCTTGCATCCAAGCAGTTTGGTTGCAAGGCATTCTTTCAGAGTTTGATCTAGTACTTTGTCCACTGTCCTTTTTTGTGACAACCAGAGTGCTATTAAGATATCCATGGATCTAGTTACCAGGCAGAGGACCAAACATGTAGAGATTCACATGCACTACATCAGGGAGCTAGTGCATGACAAGGCCATCATTCTGCAATACTGCCCGGCTGATGAGCAGATTGCAGACATATTCACCAAGATATTTTTAGAAAATAATTTCACTTACCTCTGTTCACTGTTGGGGATGAGTTCATTAGGGTGATACAGACTACTTTCAGTGTTCAGCTTGAGGGGGGGTTTTTTCCCACTGGGTTTTCCCTCTTTTCCTCACTTAGTTTGTTTTGAGCATTGTTTCAGTTGCTTTATTGTACAGGGTGACCTATGGCCTTTGTTTCCAGGGCCCTAGCATTTTATGCATCTATGTTTTCTAAATCTTCCTGACTATAGCTTAAGGGGGGGTGTTGGAGACATTTACCATCATACTCACTCTTTCGGTTAAATTGGCCTAGTTAAACCACTATCCTAAGTTTAATTGACATCAGTGGAGCATTAATTACCATCATCCCAGTCATTCCCATGCCTACCTACAGTCAAGGAGGCTAACTTAGCCTTCTCCTACAGTCAAGGAGGCTAACTGGAGCACTCCAGGCGTGATCTGTGTGACATTAATGCACCTAACTGCTAACTGGTGGTTACAATCAGTTCAACCAATCAGTTACAGTAAGTTAAGGCACCTCCATTCATTAAATATATTATTTAATGATTATTTAATGATTATTTTATTATTATTTTATGAACTGGAGTCAACAAGGCGCCTCCACCAACTTCTGATGGTTAGTTCATCTTCAGTGAACCTCATCAAGGTTCATTGGAGTCATGCAGGACTAGCACTTGATGGTTGGATTTCCATGACATGTGTTTGATCTCCTTCAGTTGATATTTAGTCATTTATTGCACTCCAACTTCAGTTAGGGTTTGGTGAGTCAATTAGGGTTTTGGTCAAGTGGTTAACTGAGTGAGATTGCATGGAAAAGGGTCAGTTAAGCTAGACTCACTCACTGAATTCGAATTGTCCCTTAGGTATTTGAATTCTTCATGGAGTTAAGCCATTGCTATGCATGGAAATTGTAATCCTTTATTGTTTATAAAATATAGAGAGAGGATACCTATTTTGTATCTAGTTATTTCCAATTCATGAGTATTTGTTAATAATTCTTTGATGATTTTGATTCTAAGTTCCTAGATCATATGCAAGAATTAATAGTAGGCACAAAGTTTTGAGCAAGTAGCTATTGATACAATCTTCGAAAGGTATTATTAGGTGATGCACCAAGTCATTGTGCAGACCATTTATATCCCTCCAGGGATCATAGATGCCTATGACCATAGGTTTTAGTCTTAAGTGACCAGGCACTACTATGCAATGCGATCATAGCCTCTGAATAGGAGAGTAAATAGAGAGGAGGAGGTAAAAAATCTATAGTTAAAGATAACTACAAGGAGAGTGGAGTGGATTTGGAGAGGTGGGCCTAGGAGGAGTAAGAATGGTAGAATTCGCAAGGAAAGTTAGATCTACCAGTGGAATGTGTTGCTAGTGGTGGGAAAAAATGAGGGCACATATAATAACAAAGAGAGGAAACAACTTATGAGTTTGCAAAGTTGGATGAGTTAGATACACATAGGAGGAAGGGACCACTAATGGTATATGGGAAGGCTTATGACTTGATGACATGGTGATATTTTCAACCCTCTCCACCTACTTTTGGACTGTCGTGTAGTCTTCCCACCTAAACTCAGTTGAGCAGTGCCTGCAGGATTACCCAAGAATAAGTTGTCTTGTTGTAGCAAGGTGGAATGCTTAAGACTTCCATGCCATACCTACATAAAGTGTTATAAGCCTAGACCACTTAGGAGTAGATTCCCTCCTTGCCACAAAAAATTACTAAGGTAGACAAAAAATTATGTACCAATATTTAGGCAGAAGGCCTTATCTTTCCCATTTCTAAAAACAATTCTCAATATGAATTCAAGTATCTTTATTACCTTCATACTATTCTGTGAGCTTCATAGTGGATCCCTTGGTCGCTGATACATCTTGGCACTCAAGTTCTAGAGGGGGATGAGTAGTGAGCTACACATAGAGGCATATATTAGATTGAATAGAGAAAGTACCAATATTGTGTGCACCCCAAGGGATAATCAATTTATTTACTTGTTGTAATAAGAGATGATGGCGGAGAGAAGTTTGAAAGTGAGGATTGAGGATCTCCTAGCTAAAATGCCACCATCGATGTGGATCAAGTGAAAGGAAAAGACTCTATGCTCAGTCAAAATGGAGGTATATAGTGAGGAGGAAATGATGTCATATTAGGAAAATTAGTTAGTGAAGGTTTTGGGGTAGCAGTTCATTTGGGCCATTATCCTAGAGGATAAGTTGTAGGAATTTAGAATTGTTTAATATATGAATATTCATCCATAACTTGCGTCGATTGAATAATTCATGCAACTCCACCCCAAGTACTTGGTGAGCTATTTCCCTACCCTAGTCACCACTTAAACTTATCCACAAATGGCCACCCTAATAGTCCAAGTTACATCCTGTGCTAGATACGATCCATAGGCCACCATGCACACATAAGGCTCTAGATTCAAATTCAACATGTAGGCCAGTACAAAAGACTAAACTGTATAGTCTTTTACTAGGGGAAGGGGTTGGACAGATCCAGTCGGCATACACAAGAGGAAATTACACTAAAATAGTTATTAGAGGGAAAAAGGTCCAGATTTTTGCTATCATTTATTTGCAAAAGAGGGACCTACCATATCTTATTCAATTTATATCAAAATAAACCAACAAGAGTATAATCCATGACAAGGAGAGGAATTATTACATGACGGGGTTCTAAATCCATAACTTCCAGTTGGAAGATTAGGCCGATAAAGGAGAATAATAAAAGGTACGGAGGTCTTGTCTGCATCGGGAAAGGATGCATTGAGACATTAGCTGTAGTAGGCAACCAACAGCAAGGAACAATGGAAAGAAATGACAGAAGAAGATGCCACTACCCTAACCAACCAAGTCACAGAGAATGTTGTTGTTCTCAAAAATTGATATAAACCAGCTGCTAATGGAAGAAATAATGAAGTAGAGGTGTACTTGTGTCTGGACTAGTAGTAACTAGTAATTTTTCTTTGTTGTTATATCATAGTTGTCAACACTTTGTCACACTTTTGATTGCATCCACAAGTGACTCGAGATTCAGAGTCACATCTCGGTGGCTAGTGCCTCGTAGTTATCTGTCATCACTGGTCATCTTGCACAACTAAGAAGTGAGTGCATGACATGAGTGAGTGAATGATTATAATTCATCATATTTCTAATATTTTGAATGACTACTCGAACTTTATAGCATAGGAATTTCAACATCTTTTGAAATCTTGAGAGATTTATATGGATGGGTGATTTCAAATGTTGCCCTTCTTTTGAAATTTTGATATAATTTTTTCCTTATTTGAAGGGTAAAATTCAGATTTTAAATTTTTTTTGAAAGGTAATTTTAACTTTACATTTCTGGGAATGGCTATAACCGTTTGGAAGGGCTAGAAAGGGTTCAATTTTGAACACTGGTAGTGATCATTATCTTCATGTATCAAATCAAGTCTAAGAATTGAAGTTAGCAGATCAAGTAAACAATATTTAATATTTAAAACAATTATTTTGGGAAATTCTCGAAATAAGTAAACTCCCCAAATTATTAACCAACGTACCGGCACTTGACGGCTGGTGGAAATGAGATTTGTTTCCTGGAAAGGATGAGAGATCGAGTCCCCTTGAGTTATTTAGTAGTGCGAGAGAGTGTCAACTTGTTAAATATTTATTGTGAGGGTTTTCACTCTTTTCATTCTCATTAAAGAAAAAGAGGCTGATGCCTGCCCAATATCCATAAATAGTACTACTCTTTTCTCAATGCATACACCCACAGATCGATCCCTCGCAACTACAGACTAAAGATGGACAATGCGCCATGGCCCTAGTGTAAGACATTTGTAGGTCTTGAATTGTTATTTTTACTCTCTTGGCTCCTTGAAATAAGGTAAAAATCTTGTTTATTAATCTGAATCTATTTTAATTTTCGACATATTTTAATGATTTGAACTCCAAAACCTATGCTTGGGTATCAAGAAGAAAATTATATGGCTTCTGGTAAAAATTTTCCGATTCTGCCATTTTTGTCCCGATACCTGTTAAGCTGTGGTTTTGTTTTTCCCAGAAATTGTTGAAATCCTACATGAAAGCTGTTGATCTGATTGTTAACCATTTTACATGGTCAATATTGTCTTTTTCTTAACCTAGGGTTTCAGTCAGTATTTGCTATCGCTGGAGTCTGTCGTGGTTGTCTGTTATCTTGTTTTAGAGACATATTTAATTGAAGGTTTATCTTGCAGGGAGAGTGTCCCATTTGGGGTAAGGTCGAGGGTTTGAGTTTTAAAAAATGATGATGAGCAAGAGGAATATTATAGAGCTGGAAATGAGATGGGAATTTTTGCAGAAGGGAATTATGAAGACCAAGAACATTCTGGAAGGAATTCCTCAATAGCACTTCAGTTCCAAGAAGTACATAATGCTTTATATGTATCCTCTTTTTTCTCGATAAATCTTCTTACTAGTTTTAGCTTCAAGGGCTCTTGGAAGTGTGAATTCAATATTCCTGTGTGTTTTATTTTAGCATTTCTCCAATTGCCATCAAGTTTAACATGTCAAATATGTATACTATCCCTTACTTTATCACAGTACTATTTACAACATGTGCACGCAAAAGCCACCGCAGGATTATTCGCAACAACTTTATAACATATACAGGGAGTCTTTTGAAGAGTACATTACTTCAATGGTGAATTAGTTGTTGTCTTTCAGGGGTCTTTCATTTTTTCATAATGGATTTAAATATTTTTTTTATGGATGATTGCATTTTTCCTTTTGATCCGAATCATTTCCACCTTTTTTGGTTTTTTTTTTCTGCAATTCTACTTGGAAGTTAGAGTTCTTGTTGAAAATTGATGGTTTACCATGCTTTTCAAGAAAAAAATCGACATTATGTACATAGGTACTCTGCTTGGAGATGGAATCCTCAGCAGAGCAATGAAAGATGAACTTCTCGAGCTCTAGAATACAATCAATAAAAGTGGCAATATAAGGAGTTCCTAGTCTAGTTGATAACCCATCCTACTCCATTGGTTATCCCATACTGCCCACCGATCGGTCTGCCCCTAAAAAATGGACATTCCCGCTTACACATAGTATTCACGTAAGAGTCAGGGAATCGACTCTGAAGCCATACTATTCCCATTTTTATCAAAACACAAAATGATGCCTAAACTGACACAAAATCAGTGGAAACCATTTTGAATTCTAATTAATCTGAACTTCACTCACGTTCTCTAAACCTGCATTTGCGGAATGAAGAAAATGAATCTCTTAAAATAGTAACAATTGTAGGTTGAAAAGAAATAAACTAAGATAATAAAAGTCAATTGTAGAAAAGATTCATGAATGAAGAGACACATTGAAGAAAGGGGACTACTCTTATTCTGAGCCACTAGAAGTGTTTGCAATGTTGTCTATCACAATGAAGTTCCTAATTTTGAGCCTAATGATGTTTTCATGAGAGTTCCTTTCTATTATAATTTTCTAATTTGTTGCTCAAGCTGGTATCTTCATGTTGATTTTGCTGCAACCCAACACATAACCTTCCCCTAGACTATGCACTATGAACGGTGCATCTTAAGAAGTCTTATCACTATTTAGTTTCCATTGATTCTATATTTGGACCTAGAAGTAGGTTTATTTTGTTTGCATCAATTATGTATTTTAGTGAAAATAATATGGAAATAAACATCAAACACCACAACTAAGACTTTAGGAGTATGTTAGATACATTTACATTTAATGTACTTTAGGAAAAGCTGATATGCATTCAATGTGTTGAAACTAAAAATGCAACATACATGTCACCAAAGCAAGCACATGAAGATGTAACCATTAATTCGAAATTGTTTCTAGGGATGTCTTTGCTAGGAGCTAATACATTGCAAAATGGTTTGGTAATCACTTCAAATCCCTAGGAAAGTAAATATGTTATTGCGACTTTGTCAGTGAAAGTCAAATACATACACATTTCTACAAATGGAAAGTGAATATTGTAAATAGCTTTCTTCTTTTCTTCTTGAGTTTTCTTCTCATCCAAATCTTGCCTTCTTGGATGAAATACTTCTTTTTATTTTAGCTTTTCTTCTCATCCAAGGTTTCTCTTTATGGGTGAATTTATATAAAAATCATTGTATTCTATTCTTTAAGTACAGAGTGTGTAGATTGTATACACAACCATTTTTTTTCTCTCTTTTCCTTGTGTGATATTGTGTTCATTGCTTTCTCTACTTTTAGTTGCGAGCTTGCATCAAAATGGGCAACAATCATGAACTCAATCGTTTTCCCAAGAAATTCAATGATTAGAAATTATGCAGAGGTTTTTGTAAATTTCCAAAGTAAAATATGCACAATTGATTGATTAAATGGCAGTTGACATTCTCATGACAGTTTGAAGACTTCGCCAATCACAATGCCTTTGAGTTGCTAGAAAAATATCAAACAACCCATCTTGTATCCAATGTTGATATTCAACTGATCAATTAATGAAATAGTATTCAAATACTCAGATCCAATTATGCCATTCATGTTTCTTTAAATTATGACTGTGGTGGGATTAAGGTGTGGTTATCCAAATTTTCAACAAGGATGCATCTTCTGCATTTCAAGGGACATCTGCGGTGGTATTGGCAGGGTTGGCTGCATCATTAAAAGTGAGTGGTGCAACATTGACTTATCATACCTTCCTCTTCCTAGGAGTTCGAGAGGTAAATCAAGCTTTTTGTGTCAAGTACCATGCAAATAAGTAAGAGATGAATTACTTTACACGTAAGCCAAGGAAAACAACCCTTCTAACTAGAAATCAACAAGAGGGCTAACCATAAGGATAAGAAAGGAGTGAGGGACCAAGGTTCAACACAGGGCTAAACAAAACAAGCAACAACTCCTAAACTCTCTCTCTCTCAAGGTATGTGGTCCACATGTCACATGCAATAACTAGAATTTCATCACAACCATATAAGAGAAGTTCATACTGGATGATGTGATCCTTTGGTCCTCTTGACTTCTCTTAAGTTCAAGTGCTAGTGACTCCATCAAGGGATGGCTAGTCCATTGAAAAAATAACCTAACTCAACCATCTCGAATACCTAGGAGAGAAGGGCATCACACATCACCATCATCTTGGTTAATTGACAAAGATCCAAATGGTTAACTGACCAAGTTCCTTAGGGATCAACTAGAGGCCCTAGATAACTGCTAGGGATATATAATGCTTGGTCCTAGACCAAGAATCTCTTATGTAACCGACTAGCAGGCCCTAGTGATCAGCTAGGGAATTTTTCCATAGCTCATTCTACTTGGTCCTAGACCAAGATCCCTAGATAAGCTAGGCACCATAGATACTTGCTAAGGACTTACACTTCTTGGTTAACTAACCAGGAACCCTAGTCAACTGACTAGGGTGCCATCTTCCCAGAGAATGTCTCTCACAATTGCATTATCTTTAACAACATGGTCCCATCTTGTTAAAAGCATGTCAAATATATCAGCCATGGGTTGATCAACCTCCTATACTAGTTCATGGTAATTTGCACCTGTATGTAAACACAACCCACTACTCCAGTACAACCCATTCAAATTGATCCTACTATTAATAGATTTCAAGTCGAGTGCTCTCCTCTTAAGTCAAAATAGACAAGATAAGATCTAGAAAAAAACACACTTGATAAGACTTCAAAAAACATAATGGATAAGATTCCAAAATCAAAAGCCATAATGGACAGGATTCTCTCTATAAAATATATCTCCTCGTTGATTGATTCACCTCCTCTAAAGGTCATGGTAACATACACTCAGATGTAAATATAACCCATTGCTGCATGCACAAGTCATTCAACTTGCTGCTGCTATTTTAGACAGGATTCCCTAATTTTACCTATTTTTTCACTTTCACAAAATTAATTAAAATTTCTCTATTTTCTTCTCCATCAATGCATGAATCTATCCATGTTATCACTTTTAAAAATTAGAAACCCTAACAAAAAACTTTTTCTAATCATCACCGGAATTTGCACACTGCACTCCTTCAAAAAGAGTATCTAGTTAAGTCACCTAACATGAGGATACGAGACATAGGACATGAAAATACGAGTGTCTGACATAGACACGGTGAACCCTAGAATCAAGACACAGAGGACACATTTTATATATATATATATATATATATAGATCCATTTTTTTTAGAAACTAGAAAATTTACAAATGTTCAATAGAAATTACTAATTAGAAATTAGAATCAATACACATTACACATTCTGTCATTCACAAATCACAATGATAAAAAAGATGATAGCTCAAGATGTCAAAACCATATTTCTCATTAAGTCATCAAAATCAAAACTTATTACATAGATGTCAGAATGCCAATGGCAACTAGTAGTTGTAAATAGTAAATACAAAAATGGGTAGATCATATATGAGATCAAGATGGAAGAAACGCATCTATCAATAGACTTCTCCATGCCTGAATCAACAAACTCATGATTTCCCTGACCCTTTTCTTCCTCCTCCTCTCTACACATCTGACGATATGCATCTTGTAGGTGTGGAGGATGACCCCTTCATAGGACACGATGTCAACATGTGCCCAAGATGTGTTTTTTCGTGTCCCGATTCCAGGACATGAAAAAACACGTGTTAGGAATGTGTTGACATCGTGTCCAGTTATTTAGGTAGCTAGAGAATTAATTGTATTTCCCTAACAGGAAGTTTCCCAAAATAGAAAACTCGAAAGTGAAGAATACCCTATTGGAAAACTACTATATGTGTTTTCAAATTTTCAACATTTTGCTAAAAATGGCAAGTTTCTAAGAATATTTTTTTTTCAAAATAGCGATCTCCAAATAAAAATTCACTACTGTTACTGAGGGTTGTGCTCCCCACACTTTCAGGTTGATGAAACTTGATGTGAAATGTTTTGGTGTCCCCAAAAATCTAAATCTAGTGAAACATGATGCAAAATGTTTTGCACAAAACAAGCAGCATTTTACCTGTGTGGGGGACTACTGGGCACCCCCCCCCCTCGAAATCTAGGATGCTTGGTAGCCTACCTGAAATTTGACTTGAATTTTTTAAAGAGTTGAAGAAAAGAAAACCTTAAAACCTAAAACACTAATCTAAGTTGCGTTTATCAAACTTTTGATTATGAAATACAATTAGATGTATTATTTATGTTTTGGTATTTTTCTTTTTTAATTTTATATTTTTTATGATTTTAGATATGGGTTCCTCAATGCTAGGAATCATGACTTTCTCCATGATACCCCTAAAATTTGGGGTTATCTCCACATGTTCCTCTGATGTGTTTCCCTCTCACACATCCCCATGTCCTAGAAACTTGGTGAAACATTGAAAAGTACCCATTTAAATAAATCACACTACCATGCATGTTACAAGTGTTGAATGTTACGTGCATGCATGGGAATCCTGCTAAAGATAGAACTCGAGCCCGAATTGAAGGACTGAATTTGGTGTCTCTCAATGCTAGTGAAAATGTTGGAAAGTAGAACTTGGTTTGATTTCAAACTTCTGGAACCAATAGACATACTAGAGAAAGTGTTGGATCAACATTGAATATGCATGCACAAATTCATTGGTAACACCTATCAATGCTTTAATGGAAATTTTATTTTGTGCTTCTCTATCTTTTGCTGCTGAATTTGGGAGTCTCTTGCTAGAGATCAATGGAGGCAACACTTCCTCTGATTGATGACTGAGATGCTAGTTGTAGTTGTTTAGATTACATGAGAGGAAAAAGGAAGTTAAGTCAGGTTTACATGCATTCCATTATGAACAATAGAAACAAATGAAATCATGAAGATGATCCCTATGACTATTGTTGAGTATAAATTAAATTGACATCCGAGGGTGGGATTTTGTAGAGATTTGGCATTTGGTTTTGCTGGTTTGGGCAAATTTTAACAATATTTTATATTATTATATTTGGTTAGCTAGGGCTTTAGAGGGTAGCTGTTAATAATTGTTTAATAGTAAACACATTTTATCATGACATTGGAATCATGTCCTCCAGAGCAAACTTGGTTTACATGTTAATGATGTTTCTTAGTTTTAAATATGGTAGCTTCATTTGTTTCTGCTGGTTAATGGTATAATTTATGATTCAAAATAAACTTGTTTGCATCAGAGAAAAAATGGTCAATATTTGTAGTTCTGCTTTTACATCTAAACTTAGGAAATCATGTTGCTTCTTTTGTGTGGGTCAATTCAGTGTAGTTTCTAGGAATAGGCTTCAATGGCTATTATATGCCTAGTAATCCGATGGCTTGGGTGGAGATGTAGAAGGCTCATCAAGAAGTGACAATTTAATGTTAGATGAGAAGTCATTGGAGGTACAATTGAAGAATGCTATTCAGGATGAGGACTATGCACAAGCAGCAAGACTTCGTGATGAGATTCGGATGATGCATGAAAACAATCAAGCAGGTATTCTTGCTACCAATGCACAATTTTACAAAGCATTTGAAAAAGGTGACTTGAGTGCAATGCGAATGATATGGTCGAAGGGAAATAATGTGCACTGCATAAATCCTGGTGCTGGCTATATTTACGGTTATGATATTGTTATGGAAAGCTGGGAGTTGACTTTGGGAACTGAATTGGATCTTCCACTTCAAATTGAATTACAAATTGTGGAAGTATACATCAAAGGAAACATTGGTTTTGTTACATGTTTAGAGCTTGTGCGAACGAGTGGAAATAACTGGCAAAAACAAGTAGCTACAAATGTCTTTGAAAAGGTCAAAGGAAACTGGTACATTTGTCTTCATCATGCTTCACACATTACCTCCTAGCACTACAGGTAATGTTTTGTATAATTTAGATAATTTTGTCAAATTTATAAATCTCATTGAAAAGATGGAAAGAAAGCTGATAGGTCTTCCTTCATCCTACTTTCCACATTGGTTCTTTCTCAATTCATGAGTTGGGATACTATGGGGATTAACTAAAAACTATATTTAGTATTTACGGTTGAATTGTTACATTTTTCTGTGACTGCTCTTTGGATTTTGGATCTGTGAATCTTTGATGTATATGTATATTTATTTGTGATATAATATATGTTGCATTTAAAAATAATTACGGCTGTCATACTGGCTTGTTCTTTTGTTTTTTGTTTGTGTAGTTTTATACTAACAAGGTTAGAAATATACAGCTTATAGATGCAACTGAAATATGTATACAGTATATACAGTAAGTACATGTAATGCTACAATGTGGTGTATACTTAATTCTAATAAATGCAAAATGTACTTGTGTTACAATTAGCCTCAATGGCATGTATTCAAGTGATGTTATCGGAGATTGAATTATCTATACAGAATTACATTCGGCATAGGCAATGACAAATGTCTTTGGTCCTAAAGTTATTGAGGAGGATAAAATAAGCACTACATACAAGGTCTAAAATTACTCTAAATAACTGCACACTCCATGTAGTTACTGATCAGATGTGCTACATTTTCAAAATTCAATTCATGGGTTCCTCTCATTTCCATGTCTTCAACTTCCAGGCCTGAAATTTGGCTTTGAGCTTGCCAGACCTACACTGTATTTATGCCAGTTGCACCGATGATCTAAGTCATCTCTTATATTGATACTTGGTAGTTCCTACAACAAGGCTCCTAGAATCTTGGACTAATCCTACATATCTCATTTAAATATGTTAGTCCTAGTTATTTGTTTTCAAGGAGACTAAAATAGAGTAGGAAACAGAAAGAGCAAATTTTGAGATGGACACTGAAATAGCAGGAAATGACAAAAAATTAACACGCACATATTGGCCAAGAAATAATTAAGAATTTTTTCAAATCATGGAAAACTTTAAGATTTACAATTTATACTTTACCATATTTAAGAGGTAGATCTTGGAGAGTTTTCTAAAAGGAAATGACAAACAATTAACAAACACATATTGGCCGAAAAATAAATATTGATTTGATCAAATCATGGAAAACTTTAAGCTTTACAATTTATACTTTTCAATATTTAAGAGGGAGATCTTGGAGAATTTTCAAGGGCTTTCTCCAGGAGATTTTGGTTTGTTCTGACTTTTATAACAAAAATACACTAAAAGGCATTCTAAGCTAGTTGCTTTAAATCTAGCAAACTGTTTTTGGTCACTTAGAAGTTTAGTTTGAATTTTGACCCTATTGATAGACATGATATTCAAATTTTCTCAAAATGCACATAAGATCTCCTGCACCATAAGGTTGCAATGTTGTTGCACCATTGCTAATAGCTTATAGTGAACATTTTTGTTGTTGTTTGCTTGATTGAACACCATTTCATATGCTTCCTTTTGTACAAGATGTGGTATCATTGTCAGTTAGATAGGTCAAAGAAAATTAGCAGACTTTTGTCTCTCGACCGAGCTACAAAGTTTTGATTAGTTAAGTTATTGTTCAAACAAATAATTTTCTTTTGTAACATAAATACTCAATTTCTAAGGAGTTATAGCATATCAGGAAGGAATAGGAAGTACAGATGTATTATAATTTATCATATGTTTGCACAAGGATTCAAGTAATATGATGTTTTCAATTTTGTTTTATAATCTTTATTGGATAATTTTTCAAGTTATGTGGCTACTCTTAGTTTTTGGTAGCTCAAAGATACTTCTGTCCCATGTGCCTAGGTGTAGGGGTCTGAGCACATGAGATCTAATTAATGACATGAAGTGACTCTATTAAATGTGTTTTAAGTGACTTTATAATATTAAAGTGAGTTGTACTTTATATTATTAAAGTGTATTTTTATTATTTTAGGGTTAAAAGTGACTTTTTGAAAGATGTGATTTTTATATAGTCATGACTTAAGTGGTTTAAGTCATCTTGAGATTAAATCACAGCCCTTGATTTTGTGGGCCAAGATCAAATCTTGGCCATAGAAGATGAAAACACAAAGTAGTTATCCTAAGTAAATGATAAAATAGATTCCATGAGACTCATTTGCAGACATTCCAAGAGAGTGCAAGAGGTTGAGCTGAGAGAAAAAGGAGGTACAAACAAAGAAGAGGGCACATTTTTTAGAAAAGGAGAGGGAATGCACTCCTAGAAATGAGCTGCCATTAAATGTTGTTCAGTGCTGCAGTTTGAGGGTATATTTTTTAGAAGGGAATAAGTAGCACATAGCCCAATAAGTAATCAGATATTAAATCAGTTTTGTTTTGATGTTCTTGGAGAGGTCCATTCTGCTCTAGAAGATTGGATGTACAGTTTATTGATGGCTCAGATTTTGAGAGAGTTTTAGATGTTGAAATTTCTCATTTGCTGTAGAGAGAATGTGTTCAATGTTCTTGTATAGTACTACAGTCAAGCTAAAGTGTTGTGTGCTCTAAAATTGAGGTACATTTTTGAGACTATGACTGAGGAATGCCTTACAGTGTTTGTGCTCACTATTTCCAAGCTGGGCATAGTTTTCTAGGTGATAGACCAAGGTACTTGTGAGTTAAGTATTGTGAATTTAATGCTGATATGTATTGCTGCTCTTCCTATGCATTATTCTTCTTAAATCTCAATAAAATAAATTTCTCTCTTGGCTGGTTTTTCCAAGGTCTTAGACCAAAATCACTATGTCAAATGTTTTATTGCAATCTATTGTCATGAGTTATTTCTACTGATAATAGTATTCTTAGACTTGTGTATTATGCTAGAGAAATGTCTTGGCTGGTTTTTCAAAGGTCTTAGAAATGTCTTAAACATAAAAAATGTATGCTAGAGAAATGTCTTGGCTGGTTTTTCAAAGGTCTTAGACCAAAATCACTACGTCAAATGTTTTATTGCAATCTGTTGTCATGAGTTATTTCCACTGATAATAGTATTCTTAGTACTGTGTATTAGCTTACAAACATAAAAAAATGTATGCTAGAGAAATGTGGTTGTTTTTATGCATGTAGAAGATTAAGATCAGACTGTACCAAGTGTTTGATGAAATTTGTTAGTGAAGTTAGTGCATAGATTTTGATATTTTTAGCATGGTATCAGAGCTAGGTTTTTGAGTTTGATAGTGGTCAATTTTGGTGTAGTTGTGTATGCAACAGTATTGTTGATTGGTACAATTGTGTAGTGATTTTTTGACACAGTGGATGCAAATGATTTGTTAAGATTTGAATTTTTTTTCAGTTGGTTGGTGAAAATGTCTGTAACCTTTGGCTTACAAGGGTTCAAGTTACTTCTAAATTTTTAGTCAAATTCAGATATCTTAGCATGACTCTAGATGACTCGGTAGATAGTTTAACATTGGATGCATGCTTGACATTCCTATAAATTTATGGGATTTTTGCATTTTGCATAATTCAAGCATACAAAATAATGATTATCAAGTTACTATAGATACATAATCACTTATCTTGTAATAGTCCTTTAAGTCTTTCAAATGCATTTATTACATACAAGGACTTGAAGGACTAGTACAGGGTAAGCCATTATGGATCTATAGTAACTTGATAATAATTATTTTGCATGCTTGAATGATGTAAAATTTGTTTGAATATCATCATTATCAAATAATAAGAACTTCTTAAAGGGTGCTAGCTCAATGGTAGAGCACATGCATAATTATAGGCAGGAGGTTGGTGGTTCGATTCCTTCGTGCCCTATCATAAATTTGTGACTATAAAAATGACTAAATTCACATATATACGACTATTAGTAGTTAATTTCCTATATCTTATAATGTGACTAACATTTAGTCGTATATAGCTTAGTCATTAATATGTTATCATCTAGTAGTTTATTTAGTCGTATATAGTCATTAATTGTTACAATCAGTGACTAAATCAATGACCAAATCCGTGACCAAATCCGTGACTAAATCCATGACTAAATCAAGGACTAAATCATTCACTATAAATGACTAAATCAATAACTAATAAGTCAATAAATTAATGACTAAGTGAAATACGACTAGCTATAAGATAGTGGAAATTAGTTACTATTAGTCGCCGACTCAAAAATAGTCGTTTATAGCCTGATTTTAGTCATTTTTTAGTCATTAATTTCTCATTTTGTACTAGTGAGTGAGGCTATCTTAGTGCGAAGTTTCAGACACATAGGAGTAGTAATTTCGGAGATACCATAGAAATAGTATCAGGAATTTCTGCAAAAGAAATTGGTAAACTAGGGATTCTTGTTCCGGGAGCTTCCCTCCACTGTTTTCAGAAAAGGAGTACATTAGATAGCTCACCTTGAAGAGTTCTATCTTTCTATCCAATCAGATATAAAAGATTCCAAGTTTTGAAAATTAGGGTTTCTCTGACAAACCCTAGATCAGCCAGCTCCGGAACGAGGACGGACACCTCAAATCAGTAAGATATAATAATTTTCTTTTTTCATTTGAGATTCTCATTTCAAAGTGATCTATCACATCAGCTTGATGATAAGCTTGGTGAAGTTGACAACTTCCAAGCATGGAAGTATATGATCTCTCTGAAGAAAATGAATTGGGCACCTACATAAGTAGAGAGGTTCCAGTTTGAGAGGGAGATGAGGCTAAAAGCCTTACACCAGAAGAACTTGGTCAAGGCCAAGAAGATCATTTATGATTCAATCATAGATCACTTTATACCACAAGTGTCTTCCCTAAAGACACCAAAAGAGATGTTTGATTCCATGACCAAGATATTTGAAGGGAAGAACATAAATCAAAATGTGACTTTGAGAAAATAGTTGAAGAATGTGAAGATCCAGAATGCAGACACCATACAGTCATACTTTACGATGGTCTCTCAAATCAAAGAACAACTTGTAGTAGTAGAAGAAGAAGTGGAGAATGCAAAAGAGGTGATAGCCACCTTGAATGGCCTCCCAGGATCATGGAATTCATTAATGCGAGGAATGTGTGCCAGAAGGAAGTGATTACTTTCAATAGATTCTAGGAAGAAGAAGAAATTCGACTCATAATAAGAGAAGAGAAGATGGGAGCAATTGAAGATCAAGCTCTCACCATCCAAAGAATATCCCTCAAGCAATGAGGAATACGAAGGACTCAACTCTTGAAGAACCTCTTATCCATCTTAGCATTTGGATAAGAAATGTTGAATGAAGAAGATGATGAAGCTGAAGGCTCAAGAAGGATTCTACCCACGAAAACAATAAAGATAATTATTCAATTGTCATTTCATGATATTGTTTTTTGTTATGCATTTGTTTATATGCAGTTGATGTGTTATGCATTATCGAATGTTTGAATTAATGATAGTATACTACTAATATGCATGTGATGGGTAAGTAGCTCATGGTGCTATACAAATCTCCATTGCTACTTATCTATAATGAAACCTTTTTGTTGACATAATGGATTAGTGCACAATCTCAATGTTGTCCTGGTAGAGATGGAAGGCATCTAGAAAGTTTTCGTGAGATATGGATGAATGTTGTATTGGCTAAAATAGTTGCATGATCATATATTTATGCATAATAATTTTCCATTATGAATATGCCTTATGAAATGTTTCTAACCATACAACTAGTGCATTTGACTTGTAGGAAAGATCGCGTACAATCACCTACAAGAAAAGAAGGATGAGACTTGTTCCAAAGAACAAGTGATGATAGTTCAAGATTCACTCTAATAATCCAAAATGAAGAATGACGTTTAGGATTCAGCATAGAGACTTGAAGGAAAGTCTATTGTATCTTCCATATGGATCTACAAGATCTAGCATGTAGTAGATGAAAATATCGGTGGATACAAGGCAAGATTCATAGCACGAGGCTTCTCACGAAAAGAAGGCATAGACTACGAAGAGACATTCGCATCCAGTAGGAGTTAAGACACATGACAGGAAAAATCATGTGTGTAAATGAAAGAAGGTCTTGTATGAGATCAGAAGACACCCATGGGATAAAACATACATGAGGAGCTTGAGGATCACCTAGACTAATGAAGATCTTAACCTTTGCTACAAGCTTAAAGATGAAAGGCTATAGAAGATTACAAGCTCATAGATGGGTGTGAGAAGAACTTTTGAAAAGGTTCAAGATAGAGGATATTGGTATCCAGTGACTCTAGATGGATACATAAAATATTAGTTGCAGAGAAAGCTGCTTGTCACTCCGGTATAGAATGTTTCAATGCATAGAGTACGGAAGACAAAGGGAGCATAATGCTTCGCTTCAGAGGGAGTGACTACAGAAGATCCTGAGGTTTGACATGGTATGACAGGATGGACAGATTACTGATGACTATAGGCTTTACTGAGAGCAAAGTGGATTCCAACCTTTCCTTCAAGGTTGAAGACAGAATACCAGTGATGCTCCTGTTATATGTCGATGACTTGTTCCTGACAGAAAAGAGGAACTCATTAAAGTTGCAAGAAGGAGACTTGCTACCGAGTTCGAGATGAAGGAATTGGATATGATTGCATGGAGGTGTGGCAGAATATCCCTAGGACAAGGGAAGTATGTAGTAGAGATCCTGAAGAGGTTTAGGATGATGGAATGTAAGGCCATGACCACTCCTATGGCATCAAACCTTAAGTTATTGAGTGTTTCTTCATCAGAAGCGGTTGATGCCACTATGTATCATCAAATGATTGGGTCCTTGATGTACCTGATGAATATTAGACTATATCATTTGATTTTCTGTGAACACCTTGAGCCATTTCCTGACAGATCTGATACATGTTCACTTGATTGATGCAAATCATATTTTTAGGTACCTAAAGGGTACATTTGATTATAGGCTCAAGTATGAGGTGAATCAGAATATTAACCTGGAAGGTTATGTTGATTCAGATTGGGCAGGAAGTGCCATTGATAGGAAGAGCACTTTAGGGTGTTGCTTCAGTATGGGATCAGGTTTGATCTCTTGGTTTAGTAGGAAGCAGTCCTGTGTGGCACTGAGTACAGCTGAAGCAGAGTATGTTGCATCTTGTTCAGCTAGTTGTGAGGTAGTATGGCTGAGGAAGCTAATGTATGATTTATTTGATCTCCAGTTGGATGCTAATTGTATATATTGTGACAACCAGAGTTGTGTGAAGTTGTTAGAGAACCCGATGTTCCATGACAAATCAAATCATATCGAGATCAAATATCACTATATCATGGGTATGGTGCAGAGAGGAGCAGTGAAGCTCTAGTATGTTGCGATGGGCGAACAAATAGTTGATGTGTTGATGAATCCATTAGCCAGAATGAAGTTTGAGTACTTCAAGGAGAATCTTGGTGTTCTCCAGATCGAGGTTCCCTCAAAGGGGAAGTGATGGGTCCATGAGCCATTCTGACATGGTGAGAGGATTGGTTATGTTATCACTCCAGGAAACTCCTCTAGGTTGTAGCTCGAGGATGTTTGGTAGCTTAAATTTTTTTATGGTTTTTCTAACTGGATCATGCTAGGTGACCTATAGGACCACACAATCTCAAGACATGCATTAAACTCAATCAAGGAAAAGGCTTCTAACTACCACTTTTCAGAGGTTTGATAATATGGTGCATAGATGGAGAACTTATCATGCTGGCAGATTCATACATAAAGCAGACATATATAAATGGCTAATCATGACAAGGAAGGTACTTATAATTCAAATCATCAATATGTAGATAGGATGAAAGCTATCATGCATCAAATAACATGAATAAAACTAAACAACACATTCAAGCATAAGCACAGAATAGACAAGAAATGGAAGCTTAACATATGATAGAAAAAGAGCTTATATTAGGTCATGAGCAATATGAGAAGCTTGACAATAGTAATGGTATACAAGTCCCCGAAGTTGAACCTCTTCAATAACATAAGTCTTAGGCTTTATAGACTTTACAAAATATTCAAATCCTGAAAAATTGGATCTGATTTACAAAAAATAGACATAATAATTGTTTTTGCAAAATTAGGTTAAGGAACCCTAATTTAACTGCTAGTCTATCTACCTGTAAAATTCATTCATTGTTTGAACCCTTTGATGAATGAAGTGAGTGCTGGAAATAAACTGTAACTGGTCCTCTACTAGATAAGTCACTGCTTGGTAGTCAGTTAGTGCTCGTGACCCTTTCTTCTTTCATGTAACTGCAAAACTCGAGCATACCTTCCCTGATGTTGTTCTTCAGCGCCTTTGATTTTTACACTTCATCCCTGAGCTAGTTATGTTTGCACAAAACCAGTCCTTTGTGCCAAAATTTGATCTTGTGCCTGTTTATGCTTTTAATGGTTAAGGGATCAAAATGTTGGGTTTGTTAGCTGCTTTCGGTGTCTAATGAACCGCTTCGACGTCCTCCTAAGCCACCAAAATCCCTGTTTTTTGCAAAAAAATTAAGCAACCTTCAAAATTACGCTTTTAAGTTTTGTTGCTTATCTTCTAGATTTTATTCATCCTACTCAATGTTTGGAAGGTTAGCAATAGCCTAGCTTGATTCTAGATTCAGAAGGCTTACTACTGCTTCAGCTAGGGTTTCCAATGGAAGATGAGTGCTAGGGTTTGGTCTGGTATTCTTCACTTGCAGCCTCAGAAGCTTGATCATTTTGTACATCCTAGGGTTGTCCTTCATGTATCTTAGGTTTCTTATTTTTAGCAAGATATAACTTCCTTTGATCTCCAAGAAAGAATTGTGCAACTGCTTATTCCTCTTGGTCAATATAGCATTGTTTTTCTTTATCTCTCTTTCTAAAATTTCCATCTCATACACTTGTCTTAGCAACTAATTTACTCTATGTGCCCTGGGCTTACTAGAAGAAGCCTTTTCTACTGGTTCATCTTGCTCTTTTGGTGTAGGTGATGGAATTTCTTCATTTTCTGCTTCAACCTGCATTGCTAGGTCAGCACCTTCCTCCCTTTCTTCTTCTGAATCTGAGTAGGGAAGATTCAAAATATTTCCACTATGTACTATGATTTCCTGGCCCTTTTCACTGAAGTCTAGGTTTCTTTTAACCTGCTTGGTTTTAGAAGAGGAAGAATGCTGCTCTACTATTGTTGGTGAGATAGCCCTTCTTTTACTCTTTCCACTCCTTGGGGTGCTAGATTTCTTCGAAGGAGAATTTCCCTTCTCTTCTGGCTGTAGGTCTATTTCAAAACCATTCCAAAACAAGAAATGTTTCCATGCCATATTTCTCCTCTTCAGCAATTCTTAGATAAGGAGTTGTATAAGGCCATGGTGAGACAATCTTCCAATAATCTTAGTTGGCTAAGCCTTCACCTGGTGTGCCATTTTTTCCAGTCTTCTATATAAGTAGAAAGGTAAATTCAGTGGGCTCTTTCCTGTGAAATGGTTCATTAGTTTGAAATGATAGATCATTTCCCTATTGTATCTACCTTCACAAGTTCTATATACCATAATGGCATTCAGTAATTGTTGTCACCTCTTTTCTATCCAAGTGGATGGAACACTTTTCTTCCACACCACCCCTCTCTGTTCAGGCTTCAAATAAGATCTGAAATCCACATATTTTGTAATGGTGGTTTTAAACCACTTTTCTAGAGTCCTTGGGAGTTCAGTCACCTCTTCAATTAGGGTTTCATACACCATGAATTCCTCCTTACATATGAGTTCCTTGGAGCCATCGAAAGAGAGAGAAAATGCCTCAGCCACCTACTGGTTTGAACCTTGAAATTTCTCACAATATTTGTAGCATCCTGCATCTTTGAAGAACTGCCAGACCTATGGATGTGCCTCTAGGTAGCTAATGTCTCCTAATTCTTTCCTAAGATCAGGACCTCCCTTCTTCATTTGCTGAATGTGCTCCTGGGTGCCTGAAAATTTTTAATTCAAGTTCTATGGAAGAGGTTAGGAGGCTGACTTTCATAGGTGGCTTCGAGTGGTGAGGATTCACACAATTGAAGGTGGAGTGTACTGGATGATAGGGCACTGATTATGAGGGTTTTAGTTGCTTGATAAATGCTTGAGTAAGAGGATAGTGGCCTTTGGTGATATCTTTGAGACCACTTTCCCAGCAATCATTTTTAATTCAAACTTGATATTCACTGGAGATTTTCTGCACTTTGTTGGACAGATGGAGGGAAAACTATGGTTTTGAATCACATTGGTCATCATCAGATAAATAATGACCTCCTCAATCATTTACTTATGCCTTGCTACAATTTAATTTTCCTTTTGGTGGTTTATTGTTCCTTATCATGATCTCTCCTGTGTTGACGAGTTTTGATTTGATGGACAGTTAACCGTTTTCTCTTTCGGCCTTTTCAGTAGTTAAAGGCACCTAGGATTTTGTCTGCTAGCTACCGAAAGCTGAGATTTTGGTGGCTAATGAACCGCTGACATGTTCTCCCAAGCCACCGAAACTTTATTTCCAAACGGTCTTGTGAAACTTGCTTTCGATGGATTATAGCCTTTCCGGATCTCCTCGTTTAACTACCGAAAGGTAGGCCTTTCGGTGGCTAATGAACCATCAACACTTTCACCTAAGCCACCAAAACTGACTTTTCCCCAATGCATTTAATTTGCTTTCGATGGTCAACGTCCTCCAGAAAACCCCTGTTAAGCTACTGAAACCAAAGCTTTTTGGTGGCTAATGAGCTATTAGAAAGCTCGCCTAAGCCACCAAAAGCCCTTTTACCAAAATTTTAACCAATAACGTAATGAGCAAGATTTCATTGGATAATCACGGTCCTACATTAAACTGTTAGGTGCCAAAAGCTATGCTTTTTGGTGGCTAATGAGCTCTTGAAAATATCGCCTAAGCCACCGAAAGCTAAAAATTTAAAATTTATCAAATAACAGAACATCAGATATCCCAAATTTGTCAGTCACACCAATGTCTTTCATAATATGACTTGAAATATTCATCCTATCAAAAAACAAATTGTATGAGTGAACTTATTGAAAATAAATTTATTTTGGGAGATAACATCTGGGTCCTACTCGGGGATGGGAACCTCCCTGTGAGGTCCCAAGAACCCTAGACCAAAATTCCTTTCCTAAAAAAGAATAATTAAAGCTATCTTCTAGTGTTCCATTGGACATGGAGCCATTTGTCTTTTATAACTGATCCGCTACAACTTTCCTGTAGCCCGCTTTGCTTATTCATGAAAACAACTAAAAATGACCTATCTACTCATATTAAGAGCTTATTTTCCTATCTATTCCCACTCCTAATTCTAATTAGTAGAGGCTTCTTATGACGTGACATCATGCTTCCAATGAAGCCATGTCATAAACTAATCTGCTGAACTTATCCTTGATCTTGACCTGGAAAATAAATGAAACCATAGCATGCAGTAATGTAGTTTCAAAGGGTGATAGAAGCAGCTATCATCTGACAAAATTATTTTGATATCTATGTTGCTCATAAGTTCCAGATAGTCAGCAACAGGGTGATAAAATCCAACAGGAAATACCATTTTATGTTGTTGGTATTTTCCTTCACTGATGTCAATGTTGAATGTGGGCTGCTCAACCTTTGTCAGATCAAAATGTAAGCTCAATAGCTGATTTGAACCTTTATGCTCCCCTTCACCATATTTATGTAATCTGAATTTATCATGATGATATGCTGGCTTATCACAGCTAACAATTTTTTCTTCCACAATAATATCTTTGTAGGATATATCAAAACTAAAAAGATCTTTATCGGACCCTTGAGCAGCCATTAGTAACAAGCATCTATCACAACATGCACACATCGTTTTTCATCTATCTGCTAAAAATAAGAACTAGATGAAATTTGAGTAAACAATGACTCTTCACAAATTCTAATATCTTCTTCTTCATCACTGCATTGGTCGAATATAGGAGTATCAGCAACCAAATTTTGAAACAGATCTAGAAAAATATTACCTGGTTCCTTGTCATAATTTGAAGCAACATATTCATAAGGATAAGGAAGATCTTCTTGATGTTCTAGCTGGAGATTAGACAGTCCCTGAAAATCTGGTTCCTCATGGTTACTGCAGCTTCCCTTGATTTGAAAATATGGAAACTGTGAGCTAGCCTTACTGATTTCAATGATCAGTTGACCAATAGAAAGCTGATCATTTCCATGTGTGGTTAAAGAAATCAATTCCTCATATTCACCACAATCATATTTAATGATGGTAGGAAAACCTTCAACTCCTTTATAATTCATTTCTAGTTCATGTTGATGGAAAAGTGCATCATCTTGAATATTATTGAAGGGCTGTTGCACATTGTGATGGAGAGATCCGTCTCTATTTATATCTTCATCCTTATGATGTAATTCATATTCATCACAGCAATTTCCAAATACAAGCTCATCTGAAAAATACCTTTTGCAGTGCTCAGTGAATGCTCAGTGAAAATCCTTCAATGATGAAATGCTGGAAGGAGGTAAAGAAAAATACCACTGATGTGCATCACCATATAATGAATACATGAACATATTCATGCTGCTGATATAATAGATCCATGCATTCATGAAACTTTGAGGAGGTGTTCTGTAGGATTGTCTTCTTCCTCCTCTTTGAAGATAGGTAGAAAATCTCCCCATTCAGACGTATCAGGTACTGGATGTGGGAAACCAGGAACTGAAGAGAATTCAAGAGGTGCAAACCTATGAGCCAACAGAGTAGAAAATGCTTTTAAAATATTAATATTTTGGAGTCACCACTAAATTCGTCGTTCATGGAGTCGTCAAGGATGAGATCTTCACAAGCAACAGTGCTTGAATATTCCTCAACCCTAAATTTTTCTGATGTATTTATAAATTCTTGAGATTTGAATGTTTCAGCAGAAGAAATAATATCAAAAATATCTCTTGAAATACCTGATGTAGCTTCCTTTGTAGCTCTAGAGGTCTGCCTTGGTGAATCCCTAGCTCTTCTTAGGATCTCATCTGGATCTGAAATAGGTGTTACTGGTGGCCCTTTAGGGTTTTCTCTCATACCTAGTATTCTTGAAGCCACCTTATTCCAATGGAGTCACCAGATAGATGATTACAACCAAAATAGTGTCCAAACTTTGTCTATCATCAAAGCAGGATCTATGTCGTCTCCCAGGGAAGATGAGCTTTAGTCTCCTCTCCCCGACAACGACACAAATTTGTTATCACTCTAGGAAACTCCTCTAGGTTGTAGCTCGAGGATGCCTCGTAACTTAAATGTTTTTATGGTTTTTCTAATTAGATCACGTCAATTGACCCATAGGACCTCACACTCTCGAGACATGCATGCCACTCAATCAAGGAGGCTTCTAACTACCACTATTCATAGGTTTGATAATAGGGTGCAGAGACGGAGAACTTATCATGCTTGTAGATTCATACATAAACATATATATATATAAATGGCTAATCATGACAAGGAAGGTACTTATATTTCAAATCATCAATATGCAGATAGGATGATAGCTATCAGACATCAAATAACATGAATAAACCTGAACAACACACTCAAGCATAAGCACAAAATAGACAAGAAATGGAAGCTGAACATATGATAGCAAAAAGAGTTTATATTAGGTCATGAGCAATGTGAGAAGCTTGACAATATTAATGGTCTACAAGTCCCTGAAGTCAAACCTCTTCAATAACATAAGTCTTATGCTTTATACCCTTTACAACATATTCAAATCCTCAAAATTTGGATTTGATTTACTAAAAATAGACATAATAATTGTTTTTGTAGAATTAGGTTAAAGAACCCTAATTTAACTACTAGTCTATCTAACTATAAAATTCATTCACTATTTGAACCCTTTGATGACTGAAGTGAGTACTAGGAATAAACTGCAACTGGTCCTCTGCTAGATAAGTCACTGCTTGCTAGTGATTTAGTGCTTGTGACCCTTTCTTCTTTTATGTAACTGCAAAACTAGAGCATACCTTCCCTAATGTTCTTCAATGCCTTTCACTTTTATAGTTCATCCCTGAGCTAGTTATGTTCGCCCAAAACCTATCCTTTGTGCCAAAATTTGATCCTGTGCCTCTTTCTTCTTTCGGTGGTTAAGGGATCAAAAAGTTGGGTCTGTTAGCTACCGAAAGCAGTGCTTTCGGTGGCTAATGAACTGCTTCAGCGTCCTCCTAAGCTACCGAAAACCTTGTTTTTGCAAAGTTTTTAAGAAGCCTTCAAAATTACTCTTTTAAGTTCTATTGCTTATCTTCTGACTTTTATTCAGCCTACTCAATGTTTGGAAGGTTAGTAGTAGCCTGGCTTGATTCTGGATTCTGAAGGCTTACTGCTGTTTCAGCTAGGGTTTCCAATGCAAGATGAGTGCTAGGGTTTGGTCTAACACTCTTCACCTACAGCCTCAGAATCCTAATCATTTTGTACATCCTAGTGTTGTCCTTCATGTATCTTAGGTTTCTTATTTTTAGCAAGATATACCTTCCTCTCATCTCCAGGAAAGAATTGTGCAACTGCTTATTCCTCTTGGTCA
The DNA here is from genome assembly GCA_001517045.1 of Pseudotsuga menziesii. Lineage (NCBI taxonomy): Eukaryota > Viridiplantae > Streptophyta > Pinopsida > Pinales > Pinaceae > Pseudotsuga > Pseudotsuga menziesii. The sequence continues at coordinate 746,570 of LPNX010998608.1, forward strand.
ATATAGCATTGTTTTTCTTTATCTCTCTTTCTAAAATTTCCATCTCATACACTTGTCTCATCAACTGATTTACTCTCTGTGCCCTAGGCTTGCTAGAAGAATCCTTTTCTACTATTTCATCCTGCTCTTTTTCTGCTACAACCTGCACTTCTAGGTCAGCACCTTCCTCCTTTTCTTCTTCTGAATCTGAGTAGGCCAGGTTCAAAATTTTTCCACTATGTGTTGTGATTTCCTGGACCTTTTCACTGAAGTCTAGGTTTCTTTTAACCTTCTTCGTTTTAGAATAGGAAGAATGCTGCTCTACTGTTGTTGGTGAGATAGCCCTTCTTCTCCTCTTTCCACTCCTTGGGGTCCTAGATTTCTTTGAAGGAGACTTCCCCTTCTCTTCTGGTTGTAGGCCTGTTTCAAAACCATTCCAAAACAAGAAATGTTTCCATGCCATATTTCTCCTCTTCAGTAATTCTTGTATAAGGAGTTGTATAAGGTCATGGTGAGACAATCTTCCAGCAATCTTAGTTGGTTAAGCCTTCACTTGGTGTGCCATTTTTTCCAGGCTTCTATATAAGTATAAAGGTAAATTTAGTGGGCTCTTTCCTATGAAATGGTTCATTAGTTTGAAATGATAGATCATGGCCTTGTTGTATCTACCTTCACAAGTAATATATACCACAATAGCCTTCAGTAATTGCTGCCACCTCTCTTCTAGCCAAGTGGATGGAACACTTTTCTTCCACACCACCCCTCTATGTTCAGGCTTCAAATAAGATATGAACTCTACATCTTTTGTAATGGTGGTTTTAAACCACTTTTCCCCAGTCCTTGGGAGTTTAGTCACCTCTGCAATTAGAGTTTCATCCACCATGAATTCCTCCTTAACTATGAGTTCCTTGGAGCCATCGAAAGAGAGATCAAATGCCTCAGCCACTTGTTGGTGTGAACCTTGAACTTTCTCACAATATTTGTAGTAGCTTGCATCTTTGAAGAACTAGCAGACCTCTAGATGTGCCTCTAGGTAGTTGTTGTCTCCTAATTCTTTCCTGAGAGCAGGACCTCCCTTCTTCATTTGTTGAATGTGCTCCTGAGTGCCTGCAAAAATTCAATTCAAGTTTTGTGGAAGAGGTTAGAAAGATGACTTTCAGAGGTGGCTTCGAGTAGTGAGGATTCATGCAATTAAAGGTGGAGTGTGCTAGAGGATAAGGCACTGATTATGAGGGTTTTACTTGCTTGAAAAGTGCTTGAGTAAGAGGATGATGGCCTTTGGTGATATCTTCGAGACCACTTGCCTAGCAATCTTTTTTAATTCAAACTTGATATTCAGTGGAGATTTTCTGTAGTTTGTTGGATAGATGGAGGGAAAACTAGGGTTTTGAATCAAATCAATCATCATCAGATAAATAACAACCTCCTTAATCATTTCCTTACACCTTTCTATAGTTTCCCTATTCTTTCGATGGTTTATCATGCCTAATCATGATCTCTCCTGTGCTGACGAGTTTTGATTTGATGGGAAGTTAATCGTTTCCTCTTTCAGCCTTTTCGGCAGTTAAGGGCAACTAGGATTTTGTTTGCTAGCTTCTGAAAGCTGAGCTTTCAGTGGCTAATGAACCACTGACATGTTTATCCAAGCCACCGAAACTTTATTTCGAAACGGTCTTGTGAAAATTTCTTTCAGCGGATTATAGCCTCTCCGGATCTCCTCGTTTAACTACCAAAAGGCAGGCCTTTCAGTGGCTAATGAACCATCAACAGTTTTTCCTAAGCCACCAAAACTAACTTTCCCCCAACGCATTTCATTTGCTTTCGGTGGTCAACGTCCTTTGGAAAACCCTCATGAAGCTATCAAAACCAAATCCTTTCGGTGGCTAATGAGCTGTTGGAAATCTCACCTAAGCCACCGAAAGTCCTTTTACCAAAATTATAACCAATAACGTAATGAGCAATATTTTGGTGGATAATCATGGTCCTGAGTTAAACTATTAGCTTCTGAAATCTAGGATTTTCAGTGGCTAATGGGCTCATAAAAACCTTGCCTAAGCCACTGAAAGATAAAAATTTAAAATTTATCAAATAACAGAACATCAGATATCCCAAATTTGTTAGTCACCCCAATGTCTTTCATAATATGAATTGAAATCTTCATCCTATCAAAAAATAAATTGTATGAGTGAACTTATTGAAAATAAATTTATTTTGGGAGATAACAGGTTCCTTCCATGGTTAGATGTAAGGGCTGATCCATTCTGTCATGGTGAGTGGATTGGTTCCTTCCATGTTATATATGACTGCTGATCCATTCTGATGTGACTATAGGATTGGTTCCTACATGATCAGATATAAGTGTTGAATTCCATTCTCTGAATGGAGGCACCTAGTCAGTTACCAAGAATACTCAGCTTAGGGATGAGGGCCATTCTGATGTGACTGTGGGATGTGTTCCCACATGATCAAATGTAATTGTAGGGACATTTTGATGTGACTATGGGATGCATTTCCACATGATCAGATGTAAGTGTAGACCCATTTTGAGGGGACTGTGGGATGTGTTCCCACATGATCAGATGTAAGTGCAGAGCCATTCTGATGGGACTATGGGATGTGCTCCCACATGATCAAATGTAAGTGTAGAGCCTTTTTGAGAGGACTGTGGAATGTGTTTCCACATGATTAGATGTAAGTGCGGATCCCTTCTAGCATGGTTGCAGGATGTGTTCCTCACATGGCTAGATATAAGTGTTGAGCCCTTCTAGTATGGATATGGGATGTGTTCCCCACATGGCTAGATATAAGTGCTAATCCTTTCTGACAGGGTTGTGGGATATGTTCCTGCATGGTCAGATGTGAGTACTAAGCCTTTCTAACAGGGTTGGGGGATGTGTTCCCACATGGTCAGACGTGAGTGCTGGGCCTTTCTGACAGGGTTGTGGGATGTGTTCCTACGTGGTCAGATGTGAGTGTTGGGCCTTTCTGATAGGGTTGTGGGATGTGTTCCTGCATGGTCATATGTGAGTGCTAGGCATGCCTTTTTGACATGGTGTTGGATGTGTTCCTCTCATGGTCAAATGTAAGTGCTGGGCAGGCCATTTTGACTTAGAGTCAGATATAAGCGCTGAAGAAGACCTACATGGAGGCTAGGCATACAACCAACATGAAAAAGGGCTGGCTCTGTAGAAATTTATGTGACAAGAAGAATCATGAGATAGAAACAGTGATGATGACCCAGTGATGATCCAGATCCAGTGATTATGATCCAATAGTGATGAACTATATTGAGTGATGATCCAGATCCAATGATGTTGATTTAGCAGTGATGATCTAGATCGAGTGATGATCCAAATCCAGTGATGTTGATCCAACAGTGATGATCCATATGGAGTGATGATCTAGATCCAGTGATGATCCAGATCCAGTGATGATGATCCAAATCGAGTGATGATCCAGATCCAGAGAAAGATGACTTGAATATGAAGATGAATTGAAGAAAAAGATGACTTGAAGATGAACATGACGAGGACTCAATGATGATCCAGTTGATACAAATAAAAAGACTTGTGCTGATAAATTGTGTTGAGAGAATACCTTCCTAGTTAAGAGGGAGGGTTGATGTATTTGCAACTTTGTAATGTATTCACCTATATATCTTATGTATTGTACCCCGATGTTCATTCTGGGAAGTGTCTATAATGTATTAGAGTCATGTCATGCCCCTATGTGCCTATCAAGAGATTCAATAATGTAAACAATTCATGTCAATTCATTGTGGGTAACCCTCCTTATTGTTCAAGGGTTAAAGTCCCTGCAGTTGTGGGGCCCTAGGGTTATTATATTATCCTAGAGAAGTAGACCCTAGGTGAGTTATTGTAAGTCGGGGCAATAGTCCCCACCGTTGTGTTAAGGATAACCCTCCTTGTTGGTCAGAGGGGAAAATTCCCCACAAGTTGTGGGGAACTAGAGTTATTAGACTCTCCTAGAGATGTTGACTCTAGTAAGTAATTGTTAAGTGAGGCCAACATGTTGGAGTGGACATTAAGTGAACGAAAGAATATAAACAGAGAGTGAGCCTCTCTATTTATCACACACACACACTCACTCACTGGGGCACATGAGTGAGAGAGAAGAACCTGGGATCAGAGAGAGAGACTACTGTTGTTGGGATATCATCTTTATGTTTTCAGGTTTTACTTTTGGTGTTGATTCTATCTCTAAGGAAGTTGTGGGGTTTTCTCCTTTATAGTTTCCCTGAGGAAAATTCTTTGTGTCTCTTATCTCTTGTGTTTATTGCTATGCATGTTATTCTCTCAGTTAAAGATCCTAAGATAATGCTATCTTTAATGATAAAAATCTAACACATATCAGTCACAACCTTAGAAGGTGATTGTCAAAATTCAGAATCAATGGTACGACATACCAGAGAAAAAACCAACATCAACGGTTGCTATAATAATTGCTAAACAAACATAGAAGCTTATCAACCATGCCCAGAAGTTCACATTAATTATGATAAAGCCACAACATTCCAAAAATACAGCAGGAATGACTTGACTCACCAACTAGCGCAACTCTCAAAAACAACAATAGATCGATAACATTCTTGAGGGATATCAAAATGTATTTCAAGAGCCAAACGTAGTACCTCTACTTTGTCAAGAAAATCTAGGATTTGATCGACAAGGGTCATATCCTCCCCAGTTCTTCTCCTTGTGGAAATCGACTCATCCTAGTTCCAGAGAGAGAGGGGACTTGGTGCAAGTGCACTGACTATTGAGATCTCAACAATATTTCGATAAAGAACATATACCCTCTTCCATGGATAGATGAATGCATTGACAGTTTGAAAGGTTCTAAGTTCTTTACGAAACTCGACCTTAAGTTGGGATATCATCAAATTTCGATCGAGTCCACCAATGTATGGAAAATGAATTTCAAAACCAAGGAAGGATTTTTTGAATGGTTTGTTAGAATAATCAACCCATAGTTACCCACATTTGACATTAATTAATCATTTTTGTCTTATTACCTATATTCCTAGATTCCATTCTATGCTAGTTGTCTTCCACATGTCTTAGAAGTCAACACATGCTAAAACTCAGTCATGGATCACTTGGGAAACATATTGGAAACAAATTTTAGCAAGTATTCTTTTATTCTTGGTTACTAAAGTGTAGTTCTTCTTTTTCTGAAAGATGCCTTGCTTTACAGCAGTTTTAAGGAAAACGAAAAGTTAGTCTAGGTGTAACTGCCTTGTTTTTTGCCCACATCATCCTCCCTCCTTTTAAACAAAAGCATGAATGATTTTTATTTCCATCACTCTTTATATTTCCCACTTGTCTTAGCAAACTCGTGAGCATCTTCATAGATTTGGAAACAACTTTATGCACCTATGGGGGATTTGACTATTTTTGGTAAGCCTACTTTTTGACTATTTCGAATAGCATACTTATGCTTTTGAACCAATCATGTACTTATATATTTGAGCATCCTATTGCTTCATAAGGTTGGATATTGTACACTTACTCAATATAGATTAGTGTTATGCTCCAATTTCAGTCTCCTTTGGTGTGAATTTTGCATGTTTGATTAGCAATTTTGTGAGTGTAATTGTTCTATCACTTGGGTTCAATTTCCACATGGTATCATAGCCTTTGTAGATCAATTTGTATCCTTCCATATTTCTATTGCAGGTTTGACATATTGACTGGGAGTACATTCTGCTGACTGGAGGGCACAGTTGCTGAGCTATGGACCAATCTCAGAAGATCATCTTGACTCCATTCAATTTATTTGAGTGGAAAGTTGAGATGGAGATATTGTTGAGAGATAAAGGTATCTACAAGGTTACCATGGCAACTAAGGCAGAGCCCAATGCAGCTACAGAGAAAATTAAATGGCATAATGGGAGGGATAAGGCCTATGGTCTTTTGTGTCTGAGCATTTTAAGAGACCTCCTCTTCCATCTTGATGGATTGACATCAACTAATGAGATTTTGGAGAATCTTGTAGATATTTTTGGAAATACATATGAGATGAGAGGACATCAGATCAAGAATGAGTTGATCTCCTTGATTCCTAGTATCTTTGAGTCATTGCAACTCTACTTTTCCAAGTTTAAGGCCCTCGTTTTACAGCTAAAATAGTGTGGGATCGAAAAGAAGGAAGAGAAACTAGTCTTGGACATACTCTCTAAGCTTGGTCCTGGCTACTTAGTGTTTGTTTTGACCTTCCATGCCACCAAGTTTATAGCACGAGCCTGGAATATTCCTAAGCTTACAGAGTTCATGGAATCCCTCACCCAGGAGTAAGATAAATTGGTGATGATGGGCACCATCAAAAATTCCAAATACCAATATTTGGTTGCTGGAGATTCAAGGGTGGATTCAAAGGGAAAGGAAAAATCTTAGAATCCACCTGAGCAAAATAGAGACAAGTCAAATTCTCAAGAGGATCCCCAAGGCTCCAGGAAGAACTCCCAAAAGAAGAAGAATAAAGGAGAAATGAGCAAGTGCGCATACTGCAGTAAGGGTTATCATATTGAGAGCTCCTGTATAAAGAAGAAAATTGAAATATTGACCCAAACCCTAAAGAATAATAACATCTCCCTTCTTGATTGCTCAAAGAAGAGGGAAGGAGGATCAAATTCAGAAGACAGAGAAAGAGTACATGCCTTGGTTGCTGGCACATCAAGCTCACCTAGCTTCATCATGGATTCTGGAGCTTCCAAACATTTGGTTTCGACAAGGGCGACATTCTCCTCTCTTGAAATGTTGAAAGGTCCACCAATAGTTTTGGGAGATGACTCTCTCACTAACATTTTGTGGAAGGGTAGGATTGATCTTGACCATGGTAATTTCAATAATGTGTTGTATGTTCCAATTCTTGCCTATAATCTCTTGTCAGTGTATCAGATGACTCACACTGGGTCTCCAAAGAAGGTCATATTCTTCCCTGAATAAGTTGAAATCACTGAGATTTCAAATGGTAAATTCATAGCAAAAGGTGTTGTTGATCACACTTCGAAGGTATACAAGTTTTCCCATTTTCTACCCTACTCAAACCCCTCTACTCTTCTCATTCATGCTAATGAAGCAAGAAAGCTTTGGAATGAAATATTTGGCCATCTTAACTACACATATCTTTCTGATTTGAGTGACAAAGATATGGTCATAGGGTTACCAAAGATCAAGTTTTCTAAAGTATTATGTTAAGGTTGTATCCTAGGAAAACACCCAGAGCACAAGTATGAGAGAGCTAGTCATGAGAGAACCTCTGTACCCCTTGAGTTGATCCAAAGTGACATTTCTGGTCCATTCCCTCATATATCCATGATTCAATCCAAATATGCACTCACTTTCATAGATGATTTTTCCAGGTATTGTTGGGTTTCTTCCTAAAGCATAAGTCTGAAGTTTTTGACCTTTTCAAAGTCTATAGAACCTTGGTTGAGAACCAGTCTGGGAGGAGACTCAATATCCTCAGATATGACCATAGTGGTGAATATGTCAAATCTGAGTTCATTCAGTATTGCAAAGATGGAGGTATCCATATTCATCATTCGATCCCTTACACACCACAACAAAATGGTGTTGTTGAGAGAAAGAACAGATCACTGAAAGAGATGGCAACTTGCATGATGGAGGATAAGACTTTGCCACCAAAGTTTTGGGATTAGGATATAAATGGTGCATCCTAAATACAGAAAAGGGTGCCTCATAAGAATCTTGATGGCATTACTCCTTTCGAATCTTGGAGTGGACACAAGCCAGATGTGACCCATTTCAAGATTTTTGGCTCAAAGGCTTGGGATAGAATTCCAACTAAAAAGAGGAAGGCTTTGCAACCCCAAAGACAAAGGTGCCTATTTGTTGGATATTATAAATATTAAAAAGGGTACAATTTGATCAAATTGAGCACTAACAAATATTTCATTAAAAGAAGTGTTCAATTCGAAGAAGAGACTTTAGCAGCAATTGAAGTTGGAGAGTCCTCTTCATCACCAGAACCATTGACTGTAAGTGAAGAGACTGATGAGTTTGTTGATTCTGATATGTATGATAATGATGATTTAATTGCATATCCTAATATTCCTACAATACCAAAATGGGAATAAAATACCATTCATGCAACTGGGGAACTAGCTGGAAATCCTAATGACACTAGGAGGACTAGATCTCAATTTGAGAGTGCGCTTTGTGTAAAAGATCCTCTATTTGCTGAGAAGTGCTATTTGATGGTTGAATCAGATCCACATACATATGAATATGCCTCAAATGATCCAATATGGAAAAAATCCATGCAATAATAATTCATATTTCTCCAGAAGAACAACACTTGGGAACTGGTTGATCTTCCCCCAGGGAGGAAGCTAGTTCAGTGTAAGTGGGTCTTCAAGACTAAGTTTTCTGCTGACAGTTCACATTTTAAATATAATGCAATATTGGTAGCCAAGGGCTTCCCACAAGTACATGGTATTGACTACAATGAAACCTTTGCACCAGTGGCAAAGATGGACTCCATAAGGCTAGCTCTAGCCATTGTAGCTTCGAAGCAGTGGGAAGTACATCACATTGATGTGAACTATGATTTCCTAAATGGAGATATCACTAAATATATTTACATGCATCAACCTAAATGTTTTTTCTCTAATCCATATTTAGTGTATAGGTTAAATAAATCATTGTATGGGATCAAGCAAGCCCCCAGGGCTTGGTACGCCAAAATTGATGGCTTTCTGCTGTCATTGAGTTTTGTTTGATGCAAGTCTGATCCGAATGTTTATTTGATGCTGATTCATGGTTCTTTGATGATTATTTTTTTATATGTGGATGACCTACTGATTACATTAATTTCAAAGAAAGAGATTTCCTCCTTGAAGGATTCAATGAACGATGCATTTTCCATGACAGATTTGGGATTGTTGAGCCAATTCTTGGGTCTCAAAATTGCTCAATCCCAACATGGAATCAAATTACATCAGTCCAATTATACTTAATATTTTATCATCAAGTTCAACATGAAATATTGAAGGCCAAGAAAGAATCCATTCCTTTAAGGAGTTAAGCTTGAAGAAGCAGGTTCTTCTCCTATGGTAAATAATACACTGTATAGGCAGTTGATTAGGTGCTTGATTTATCTTACACACACTCAACATAATTTATTTTATGCAGTTAGTGTGGATTAGAGATACATAGATCAGTATCATGAGATCCACTGGAGAGCATCCAAGAGGATCCTAAATGTTGTTCAAGGAACAAGAACTCATGCGATCTTCTACAAAGAAAAATTTGATCTACATTTGATTGGATTTACTGACAGTGATTGGGCAGGTGATAACACAGACCGAAAGTATACATCAGGATATGTGTTCATGCTTGCAGAAGGACCAATCAACTAGTCAAGCAAGAAGCAGAGTGCCATATCACCCTCATCTACAGAAGCAGAGTATAGAGGAGTTGTAAATGCAACAACTCAATGTTTATGGTTGCAGGGGATACTTAGAGAATGTGGTTTCGAATAAGAATTTTCAACTATTATCTACTATGATAATCAAAGCACCATTCAAATCTGCAATGATCCAGTTCAGATATAGTGAACCAAGCACATTGAGATCCATATGCACTACATCAGAAAGCTTATGCATGATGGTACCATTGTTCTACTCTTCTATGCATCTTCAAAACAAGTAGCATACATATTCACCAAAGCTTTTTCTGAGAAGACCTTTAGCAATCTCAAATCACTATTGGGGATTGCTGATAATGCTATGAAGCATGATTGATGACAATATTTCCAAAAAAAAATTCATGTCCATGTTTAAGGGAGGATTTTCCCACTGTGTTTTTGCCTCTTTCCTTAGTTGTATGGACAAGCAGTATGTAAAGGGTGACTAAGCCTTGTTTTTAGGCCCTATATTTTTCTGATATTTACTCATAAATTCAAGATTAAGGGGGGGTTTTATAATAATCAACCCATAGTTACCCAAATTTGACATTAATTAATCATTTTTGTCTTATTACCTAGATTCCTAGATTCCATTCTATGCTAGTTTTCTTCCACATGTCCTAGAATTCAACACATGTTAAAAATGGGTCATGGAGCTCTTAGGAAAAATCCTGGAAACTAGTTTTAGCAAGTCTACTTTTATTCCTGGTTACTAAAGCACAGTTCTTATTTTTCTAAAAGATGCCTTGCTTTACAACAGTTTTAATGCAAAAGGAAAAGCTAGTCTAGGTGTAACTTCCTTATTTTTTTCCCACATCATCCTCCCTAATTTTATCCAAAAAAAGAATGAATGAGTTGTATTTCCATCACTCTTTATCTTTCCCACTTGTCTTATCAAATTCGTGAGCATATTCATAGATTTGGAAACAACTTTATGCACCTATGGGGGATTTGACTATTTTTTGTAAGCCTTCTTTTTTACTATTTTGAATAGCATAATTATGCTTTTGAAACACTCATGTAATTATATATTTGAGCAGCCTATTACTTCACAAGGTCGGCTATTGTACACTTACTCAATAAAGATTAGTGTTATGCTCCAATTTCAGTCTCCTTTGGTGTGAATTTTGCATGTTTGATTAGCAATTTTGTGAGTGTAATTTTTCTATCACCTGGATTCAATTTCCACATGGTTATTCATGCATTTTTGCTTAACCAATGGACCTGCAACCTTCATGAGATATATGGACAACCTTCTACGACCTTTCATCGACAAGTGTATCATTATCTATCTTGACGATATTTTGATTATCAACCGATCATGGGAAGAACATGTTAGATAGCTTCAATAAGTATTTGACACTCTCCAACAACATCTACTATATATGAACATGCACAAATTCTCATTTGAGATTACCAACATCAAATATTTGGGGTATGCAATTGACTCTGAAGGAATTCATGTCGACCTAAAAAAAGTACAAATCCTCAAATATTGGCCCATTTATCAAAACATTCATGAACTAAGAAGTTTTATTGGTTTGGAAAATTTCTATCAACGGTTCATACTTGGATTCAGTCACATAGTATGTCCTTTGAATCAATTGAATAAGGGAAATGGGAAAATTGTCTTCAAATGGACACTGACACAACAACAATATTTTGAACAACTATAAAACAAGATTTGTATTGCACCAGTACTTGTATTACTTGATTTGCATCAGCCTTTTGGGATTGATATGTATGCATCAGACTATACTCTTGGTGTAGTGACCACTCACTCAGGTCATTCAGACATGTTTCATTATGAAACTTTCAACGACACTGTTAGAAGGTATTTAACGTATGAAAAAGAACTGTACAACATTGTGAAAGCTCTTAAGAAATGGATACACTACATTATTCGCAAGGAAATAGTCATCCTGAGTGACCATAAACCTTTACAGTTTGCTCCATCCCAGTCAAAACTACAGACAACTCAACATCTCAAGTGGATTAATTACCTGCAACAATTTCAATTGGTAATTAAGTATCGAAAAGGAAAATCTAATGTCCCAACCAATTGTCTCAGTCGACCACTCATTACTCTACTGTCTACAATGATGAGTATGCATGATTATGACACCACTACTTGGCCACAATTGTATTCGGTATACTGCGACTTCTCCACAATTTATCAACTTCTTCAGACCAACACATTGTCTACTATCAACTACTTACTAAAGGACACCTTACTATACAAGCTTGGACAACTTTGTGTACCGACCAGTGAGCATCAACATAAGCTCATTTAGGATGAACACTACAGCAAGACTGCATGAAATTTTTGAGTCATAAAAACACTTGTTATCCTCCAGAAGTATTTTTACTATCCTTCTTTTAAATCTTACGTTAATAAGTACATTTGATCATGCATATTTTGTGCCATTGCTAAACCACCGAATCGACGACAAGGACTTTATACACCCCTTCCAGTTCCTAGTCGACCACAAGAATCTATTTCAATGGACTACTTGACAGGATATCCTACCACCAAACATCCGTATGATGTGATCTTAATAGTAGTCGACAAATTCTCCAAGATGGTTATCCTTATAGCATGCAATAAGGCTACAACAACACAACAGACTACTCATCTCTTCTTCGAACATGTGTGGAAACATTATGGCCTCTCGATGACCATTATTTCTGAATAAGATGCTAGATTGGTCAGCACCTTTTGGAAATTCTTCTGGAAACAACTCTACATGATACTTTCTTTGTCGACATCCTTCCATCCATAGACAAACAGATAGACAGAAGTTGTAAATCTCTTAGTAGTACAACTGATTCTCATGTACAACCACAAGCATCGTCGAATATGGGATGACTTCCTTCCATACATACAACACAGCTACAATCATGCTCAACATAGTTCTATGGGAAAGAGTCCATTTGAGATATGTTATGGATTTCAACCCTCAACACCTATCGAATTGATCAGTTCCTCGACACATTCGAATGACATCGGCTTCGAAGGATGAGAAGTTGAGAAAGCATTGAAGTTATGAGATCAAATATACAACATCCAAAAGAAAGTAGAGGAAATGTTGCAATTAGCTAATGCAAAAATGAAGGCCTGACATGACCAAAATTGTATCCCTCATTCATTCCAAGTTGGGGATCAGGTCTAGTTACATCTAAAGAAGGAGTGCTTCACTGGTCCATACTAAAAGATGAAGCCTTTGTGATATGGGCCTTACAATATCCTTAAGCATATTGGAGAAAACACTTTTCAGATCGACATTCCTACATGCATTCAACATTGGCTTACATCCATTTTTCAATGTAGATCTACTTCGACCATACCATGCACCATTGTCGGAGCAAAACAATTTGCATACAGTATAACCTAAATACATCCACCTAGATTTTCAGGAACCTCCTCTTTTCAACACCATTATGGGATGACACGTACACCATACAAGGACGAACTACATTCCCTTGTTTTGAGTGGCTAAATCTAGACATATCCCTGTGTAAGGTAAATGGTACTCTTCTATTGAAGTAGCCAACAAGTTTCCTCACCTGAAGAAAAAAAATGGAGACCATAGTTTCTTAAGGAATGAGGAATGATACAACCAACTATTTGCATGTTGTCGAACTTCAACAAAGTATAACACTTCAACTACTTCGACTACTCTGACTACTTCGATAGGTTCAACATCAACTTTGATAGGTTCGAAACTTGACACCACTGACCTTGAAAAACCTCGATAGGTTTTATGCTCTACATACAACATTGACATGCCTTATCGGCACCTTTCGAACATCGACATATTGACACTCTATCTTCCAGTCGTTTGCACCAGTTGAACTTTCGAGCCATTATAAATTATTGTAACTGAACGTAATGGGTATTCACCCAAGCATCTCATCATTTTAGATAAACATGTATATTATTGTAACAATCAACCAACCTTAATAGAGAAGATGTAATAATAGAAATTGGTTCGGATTCTTGCATATTTTATGTGTTCATACGTTTTGTTGATATAGTGTATTTCCTTCTTTCCTTGTTCTTTTCTGAAGCTTCTGCCATAATAGTGCTCGACTCATTCATTCGACTGTTGTCCCCATCCTGCACTTGGGCATGACCTAGATCAAAATACAATAGGTCTTCTAAGTAATTTTAGAGACCAATAAACTACTTACACATAGTAGCACTATCTGGATTTGATCTAAAATATAGTTTCTCTAAACTGGAAACCATGGATTTTAAGTCCATCATATACAACATTATACATCAAATGTGTAATATCATTGTTGATGTATTTGTAACTTTGGAAGATATTCTGATGTATATTATCATTTTATGTTTTTGTACTCCCAGGATAGATGTGTCTAGCTCCTATAGGGATGCCATTCTTGTGTATAGACCTTGAGGTACAACCTCCATTGTAAGTAAGGGAAACAGTCCCCAGTATAACATCATGTAATGAGTATTTGGTGTCTCTCTAGGAGAATTCGGACCTGTTACAGTAACACGTCATCCCCAGTCATGTAATAGGTCAATCACTTGATTAGTATAAATAGGGAGGCACCCTCCCTCATTTATACACACCTAACATAGTCTTTGTGATTGTACTATTCCAAGAAATATTGTGGGGTTTTCTCCTTTATGGTTTCCCTGGTGAAAATCTTTGTTTCTTGCATATTTGTTCTATATTATGCATATTTTTGTACTTGATATTCTTTTAGATAAATATCCTAACTAATATAACAAGATCTAAGAAAAATTAACATGGTATGAGAGCCTCTCTAAATGAAGGCACTGTGCAACAACGAAAACTAGGGCTTCCTAGTTCAAGGTCTTCTCTCCATAGACCATAAAGAAAAGAGGGATAGGATAACTTTCCTTAGTAGGTGCATATTTTGGTGGAAGAAGATTCATATTTGAAAAAGTTTTAATTTTGACACTGTCACTCGTGTCGAGAGAAACTAGGGAATAAAGTTTCGAAGGTTTCCCACCTTAGTTTTTAGGAAAGGAACCTGCTGAGCAACCCCTTAGGCCAGCCATCTCCAGAACCAGGTCATACTACTCAAATTGGTATGATATAAATCTTTGCTATTTCCATTTGAGGTTCTCAATTGAAAATATGACTCACCATACTCATATTTAGGACAATCTTGGAAGGGTTGATAACTTCCAACCATGGAAGTATAGAATCTCCTTGATTATTGAGGAGAATGATTTGGATCAGTACATAACTGGAGAAGTTCCAGAACCAGAGGAAAATGAGGCTAAGGGTATTGATAAGAAGAACTTGGTAAAGCCAATAGAATCATTGTAGATTCTATTAAGAATCACCTCATCCCCAATGTGTCATCAGTCAAGACATCGAAGGAAGTATATGATGATTTGAAAAATATGTTCAAAGGAAAGAACATCAACCAGAAGATGACTTTGAGGAACTCGTTGAAGAACACAAATATACAGAACTATGAGAATATATAGTATTACTTCACAAGGGTTTCTCAAATCAAAGAACAACTTGAAGCAGTTGAAGAGAATTTTGAAGAAGGATAAATTGTGATGACTACCTTCAATGGTATCCTTAGATCATGGGATTTGCTCATTAAAGGAATCTATATAAGAAGGAGGCATATATATTTCAATATACTATGAGAAGAATGCACAATGCACACAATAATAAGCTCTACTCATAACAAGAGAAGAGAAAATGGGAACTACTGAATATTAAGCTCTCACAATTCACACCATGAAGAACTACAAGAATAAGGAGAAGAAGGAGAACTATCATCACAATAAGAAGAATTTCAAGAAACAAAATAAGATCAAGATATATACTTCCAATGTTCGATGCTATACTTGTGATTAAAAGGGACACTTTGCAAGAGACTTCCCCATCAAGAAAAAGAGACACCATGCTCATGTTACCGAAGATGATGAACCAACAAGCAAAATATTCAGAAGAGAGAAGGATGATTCAGATTAAGAGTATGTGCTAATATCAACACTTACAAACAATGTCTCACATGGAAGCAATTATTGGCTTGTGGAAAGTGGGGAATCCAAACACATGACAAGATACAAGGAATCATTTGTTAATATGTTTGAGCATGAGTCACCTCACAAGGTGAAACTTGGGGATGATTATCAATACACCATAAAAGGGAGTGGAGTAGCTTCATACAAGTTAGACTCCAGGAAATCCTTAAAGATGAAGGATGTGCTACATGTTCCAGGATTGAAGAATAATCTTCTCAGCATATCTGCACTATATGCAAAGAAATGTGAGTTGAATTTGTTGATGGCCAAGTTCTAATTTAGCCTAAAGGAAATACAATAGATGGTACAACAATGATTGGAGACAAAGCCGGTGGCTTGTACAAACTAAAATGACAACCTGAACAAGCATTGGTTTATGATTCAATAGAACCAAGTGAGCTATGGCACCAAAGTATGGCACATGTGCACTGCATATCACTACCGATGGCAAGAAAAGAAGTTGCCAGAATCTAGAGATCCAGGAAAAGCATGAAGGAATTCGAAAATGATGTGTTGTTATTCCAGTATGCTAATGTATATTAACTAATGTATATTAGAGTACTTAATTTAAGTGTCAACCCCAGGGTTCGTAGAACATATACACACATCCAATGTAAATGGACTTAGATATAAACATGGCCTACAAGAAGTTGATTTGGAAGTGATATGAATATTCTGAATCTCAAGAAATACTAAAGCTTCCTTACAGAAGGTAATTTGCTCATCAAATATCTTAATATCCTATCAACAATCTTATCATCAATTACTCTAAGTATGAGATATAAAGAATCATAAAGAACTATAACATCTTACTGTTGAGGACAAAGTTAGATATTGAATTCTTTTACAAGAAATTAACTCACATTATATGCTAATGCTACAACAACTAGATATGAATCCTAAAAATCATTAAATTTGTAAATACCGGAATCAAATATTGAATCAAACATTAATCTTATGAACCTGAATTTAATACAAATCTACAACAAAATAAAAATGCAACTCATACCATAAGTACATAAGAATGAAAAGAGGATGAATGCGCAGGCTTGGAAAAGGGGGTCCTCCAATGCTTCACTTGCACACTTGAACACAATTAGATATTATAGACTATTCTAAATATTGATAAACTACTCCAACAATGTGACTAAGCACCAGTCTCATAACAACTCAAAGGTATGCAAATTCTATTAAATTCCAAATTCTTAAATTATCAAACCATATATGTCTTGCAGTATTTATACAAAAAGTTTAAAACCATAAATGATAAAGTCACTCTCGATCCAAGGTTGATATCCCATATTCTCTCTTAGAGGGTCGAATTCAACCTTCAAAGCCACAAAAATGGGTAAAATCCCACAAAATCCCAAAGCTACCAAGATTTTATGCTTAAAGGAAGGTATTTTCTACACAAGTGGCCTAGTTTGACCAGTGTTGACCAACCACCTATGAAGCTCTTTTCGTGAAGCTGATATAGAATTTTAACAATCCTTAGACATCAAGGATCATGCCACATGTCTCATATTTCACCCATCTTTCCTGCAACCATACGGATCTTGGAGCAATTACGGGAAGTTATGAAATCCTCTAATTTATGTTGAAAGTTTAATTTTGATGCTTAAAATTTGCAAAATTGAATTCATAAAAAGTAATGACAAAGGTACCTTATATGTTCAATTTTAAATAAAATGTCGATGAAATATGAGAGATATGGAGGGATTTTGAAGGAAAAACATGGATTATATGATAAAAGTAAGCATTAAAAATGGTGTTGAACATCTCCCCCAAGAGGAATATATTGCATGTCCTCATGCACAAAAAGTGTCTTTGAACTATTGTCAATGGCCTTCTGTCACCTCTGCTTCCTCCAATAATGTACCCACATTGACCCAAGCTACATGAAGAACCTTTAACCTCTGATATTCTTCCTTAAATGCATTCTTTTGCTGAAACCATTTGCATGCTTGTTTGGAGATCAAAATATTTTGAATTTTAATCTTCTTATTCTTCTTCTTTAATTTTTCATTTTCCTTTTGAGTTTTATTGATTTGAATTCTAATCATTTCATTTTTCTTCTTAAGATACCCCTCAAGCAATTATAATTCCTTCACATTTCTTTTTAACTTCTTTATCTTCTTATCTTTCTTTGAAAACTTCTTATTTTTCATCTCTCTTGTAGCCTCTGTAGTTTGTTGCTCATGAGTAGAAAAAGTAATATCCATTTCTTCATTATTTTTCTCTTTTTCACCTGTTGCATTTTTTTTTTCTTTCTCTTCTGAAGTATGAATGTATGCATACTGAATTTATTATGATTCATCATCATTCTCTATTATCTGTCCTTTTTTAATTTGTTGGTGTTTTCTTGATTTTCTCTCATATGTGGTTGTCTTTTTCTTGGAATTATTTTTCTTTTTTTTTACCATGCTTCTTGTTCTTATTCTCCCCATAGGTTTTTTTGAGCTTGTTTTGTTGGATCTTTGTATATTCTCTTAATTCTCTGTATCATCAAAATTTATTTCTCCTTTAATTCTTCTTTTATTGTTTCAAAACCATTATCAACCACAAACTGTTTCCATGACAAGTCCTTCTTTCGTAATTCATGTGTGATGATCTTTTTGATAAAGCCATAATGGTATAAACTTTTCTCCTTATTCCTTCTTTGTTTTTGAACAACCTTGTCCATTTTAGAAAGGATTTGCAACAAGAATGAAGGCATATTTATTTCATAGTCCTTCTTCAAATGTTACATCAACTTGATGTGATATAAATAGACAATGTTGAATCTTCCTTCACTAGTAACAAAATTCTAAATGATATAAGCTATTTCATCCCATGGATGAATTAACCAACTTCTTGAAATTCCTTTTTTCCATTCTAATGATGCTGCCCTGGATCTGGATATGAAAGGTGTCCATTATTTATCTTTAAATTATTTTGTTTTGAAGTATATTTCTCCTTGTTGAGGTAACCAAGTGATTTGTGTAATGACATCTTCAGATAGTCTGATGGTGAGGTTACCCACTGAGTCCCTCGCACCATCGAATGAACAAGAAAACTCTAAACCAAACTTTTCATATAGTCCATCAATTTTTTCAAAGAAAGGAATGCATGGATTTTTTTTCAAAAAATTACAAGCAATCTCTAGGAACTGTAGATCAATCAAATATTTTTGGTTTAAATATAGAGACCATTTTTCCAATTTCAAAAAGAAAAACCATTTTTCCAATTTCAAAAATAAAAACCTTCTTACTGTCTCTACAAAAATATGTCTACCATGTTTCTTCAAGAAAATATTAACCCTGTATGTTCTTTTCTAACCAAAATTTTTCCTTTCCTAGCTGGAAATGTGGTTTTAATACTATGTCTCTGTTTCAAATTGCAACTCTGTGATTTTTAACAATATTCATGTTCAAAATATTTCATTCTTTTATCAAATAAAAAATTCTCTTTGCAACCAACATGATTTTTATGAAAAATGCATACTTGTCAAACCAATTTTGCAAATTTTTAAAGCTCATATTGTATCTCTGTTGAATTCCAACTCTATTTTTTTCTTCTTCTTTACAATCATTCTTCTCTTCTGGAAAATTCCTACTTGCACACGTCCTCTTATCCTTGATTTGTGCACTTACCCTCCACGTATTTCCTTAATTCTAGTGATTTCAATCTTGGTTTACCATAGAGACATAATTTGTATGTTGACATATGGAATTGTCAACATACAAATCATTTTTTTTAATTGTGTTCTGGTGGATTCGATCTAGAATGGTTCAGGAAGGAATGAGTGTAGAGAAAGTAGGGTTTCACAATGTTGCTATAGTGTTGGAGTGGAGTTGAAATGAGTTGGATGAGTACGTAAATGAGGAGCATTGGATTCGTTCTAGTGATGTGAAAATGAAAATATAGCGCAGGAAGTAAAATGTTGGAGAATGCTTACAAGTGTAACTTTATGAATGTATTTTTATGATTTTTCACTTGTACAATCTTAGGTGATCACATTATGGTTGAAGATGGTTTATAATTATGATTTTCTCATGCCCCTTCCATTCATGAAATTTCACTTCACCTTTATAATCATTATGGCTTATGAATCCCAATTCTTTCCTTAAGCAACTAAAACAAAGAACTTTTCTTCATGTAGTTAGTTCAAACAATGTTTAGCACAAGAAACCTCACATAACCTATTTTTAAAATGTTTTTGCAAAAAATATTAGGTCAAAATCCATAAAATGTTTCAAAAATATCCTTCTCACTGTCAATTCCTTTGTTTCTCCTTAAAAACAGAACCTATCCTTATGACTCCTCCATATAAAAAAAAGTTTGTTTATTTATTGCTCTTGAATACTTGCTTTTGATGCTTAAGGGTAATCGAATCAATGAGTTTATGATGGAGGCTTGTTGAGGTAATATAAAGGAATATAAATCTAATAGGTACTTTTTCACTACTAAAAATCAGGAATATGCAAAAATTTTAAACATTAAAAAGAAAATTTTCTTACAAGCTTGATGTTTCTCTTTCCACTATTCTTGTCATGTTGTTCTTGTTGTAGATGATCTAGGTTGGAGATGTTATTGTGGAATGTTGTCTTTAAATGTCTTCACTAAATTTATGGTCTTTTAATATATTCAAATTGATGAAGCTGGGATTTGACAATTTACTCTTAATGAAGTTCTTTTCAGGTCCCTCTGCTTGATGTGCTCTTCATGTCCCTCTGCTGGAAATTCTGGTAAACTTGATATGCTTTTAAACTCCCACTGCTTGATGTTCTTTTCAGGTCCCTCTGCTGGAAATCATGATGAGCTTGATATGTTTTTTGAATAAAATGCTAACATATGTAATAATCTTTCAGAAAGGTGCAAAAATATTTAGAAATTTTACTTCTTCCTTTCCAGCCTTCTTGATTGACTTGTCCTCAAGTATTTTGAATATAAAAATCCTTTTATTTTCTGCTAAGAAATTGATATATACAAAAATATTTTAAAATAAACTCGTGAAATTAATGCTAGAAATTCACCATTTTTTTTTAGAATTCTCATTGGCCAATATTACTTGGTTTTCCAATGAGAATTCTAGTTTATATTGTGCCAGTTTCCTGGGTTTTCATAACTAATTGTTTTTTCAATGTGATGGAAGAGATAGTGGGTGGATTAAGGTAGTATCCTAATCTTGTGAAATAAAATGGATGGAAAGTGGAATGGATGAATAGGAGTTCGCACTTCATATTGTATTATTGTTGATTTTGAAAGAATAAAAATGGCATAGAGCAGGGTTGATGAAAGACATTATGAATGGTAGAGGTTTTGAATGGTTATTTGATGTTACTTTGACATGATACAAAACTTGAATTCTTCTTTTGACGATTGATTTCATATCGTTTTCCTCGATATTGATTCATCTTCAAGTATTTATCAGTTATCCACTAGAATTTTTTTGTAACAAACTCCAACAACTTTTAGTTTATTTGATGTACTCAACCTCAAATGATATTCCACTTTTCTTAACTTTAATATTTCATATTCTCATGTATGCTTGACTTTGAAATTCACTCGTTCATAGATTTCACCTTCTGAACTACTTGGGACCTGCAAAAACTAAGAATTTGCCTGCAATAAAATCTGAAATAATTGGGGAAGAGAGGCGATTTTATTTCTCCTTAAATAATATAAATGCGAGAATTCCCAAAAACAACAAATCCAAATGAGATAGATAAAGAAAAATGCATTTTTTACCTACAGAGAAGTGGTGGCCAACCTGGACCTTCCAACGGTATCTTGTCCACGAAATATTCATTTTATATCTGATTGAAGTGATTCCAAAGAAAAACTAAACTATATTCATAGGGTTATTTCAGGTATATTTTTTTTTAAATTTATTTTAAATGACATTCCAAACCTATTGAATAATAACCGACTTAATGGAGTTGTTTGTGAATTGCTTTCAAAAACAACAGTCACTAATTTGAGCATAATTTTTCTATTAAAGGATGGATTGAAGTGATTCCACTTGGATATTAATTTAGAACCATGTATATACATCAAGTACAAATATTTTATTAATATATTTTTAGTTGATATCTCAAATCCACTGATGAACAGACCTAGGAGGCAAAGTTTCACCATGTTGGTTTTTAGACATACTGTTACTAAATGTGGCATAAATTTTCCATCCGACCTTCAAATGGGATGATTCAAGTTTTGTATTAAAATAGAATTGAAATAATATCTACCTTGTAAATATTTTTTGAAAATAATACGATTTGATATGTGAAATATGGGAATGGACAATCAATATGTAGAATTATCACAATGCAGATTTTATGACAAGGAGTTAGTAATTTGAGCATAACATTTTCATATGATGTTAGATTCAGGTGATTAAAATTGGATTGAAAACTATATTATAAGGTATATATCCAATAGAAACAACTTGTAAAAATATTCCCATTAAATCCCTCAAATCATAGCTGTACTAACTATGTTCCTCAATTTTTTGCTTGAGACCTAGTAACTATTTTGGCCATATTTTTTTTTGTTTGAGATCCAAATTGAAAAATTAAAAATGGGTTGGAAAAGGATAATTTTTGTAGAAACATGGTTTAATAATGATCCCCTATGGTCCTCCAAAATAATACCGTTTCAGCTTGATTTTGTCATACAATCCTCTCAAAATGAGTTTTATTCATGCAATATTGAACAAACTTTATCATTCAATTTTTTTTTATTAATTTATTCCTCTATAATATCCTACTCTATTGGAGAAAGAAAGCATTCCCTGAAGTATAAGATAATTTCCAGTGCATCCATTTGTGTAACAACATCATAAGTAAACTCATATCCAAGTTTGAAAAATATACAATAATGAATGATTGAAAATGAGAGATCAATTGGTCATACAATTTTGATCCTAATAAATGTTGAAAAATGGAGTGGTATTGTATCCTAGTGACTATTTGGAAACAAATTTCAATGTGATATTTATCTCCTTGGACCTCTTTTGTTTTCATACCATAGAGTTCTTCTAATATTTGTCCATTACATTCATGAATGTACAGGGGATCTTAAGATAGATATGAAAGTAATTATTCAATATCTTGATCTAATGTTTGATCTTCATCAGATGTGACCAATGAATATTTGTACTCCTTACAAGGACAACTAGAAAATATGTCTACATTATCCTCTTATGGATCCTCTTCATAGATACCTTTCTCCTCTTTCATCTTTTGAAATGAAAATTCATCCCTAGAAACAATTCTAAATTTTGGACAAGGATTTAAGAAGATAATTGTGGTGGAATACACTCCTTCACTGAATAAATTCTTTAGCATCATATTTTTGAAGTTTTATAGATCTTTTATTGAAAATGGATTAGTAGTTGAGTTTTTTTTTAAGTGTTGGGTGGGGGGGGGTGTTGTTTTAAATTTCTAAACTAGCTCTATCTAAATGTTCCTCCTTGACAACGACACCAAAAATGTTGGTCCAATATACTAATTTAAATTAGAGTACTTAATTTAATTGTCAACCCTGGGATTTGTAGAAATTAGAAGCACATCCAATTGATATGGACTTAGATATAAAGTTATCCTACACGAAGTTGATTTGGAAGTGATATGAATATTGAGAATCTCAAGAAATACTAAAGATTCCTTACAGAAGATCTACTCATCATATCTCTTAACATCCTGGAAACATTCTTATCATCAATTACTCTAAGTGTGAGATATCAAGAAGCATAAAGAACTATAACATCTTACTGTTGAAGACAAAATTATATATTGAATTGTTTTACAAGAAATTAACTCACATTATATGCTAATGCTACAACAACTAGATATGCATCCTAAAAATCATTAAATTGGTAAACACCGAAATCAATTCTTGAATCAAACATTACTCTTATGAATGTGAATTTAATATCAAGCTACAAAAAGATAAAAATGCAACTCATACCATAAGTACATAAGAATGAAAAGAGGATGAATGTGCAAGCTTGGCAAAGGGGCCCTCTAATGCTTCACTTGCACACTTGAACACAATCAGATATTATAGACTCTACTAACTACTGATAAACTACTCTAGCAACAGGAATTAACACCAGTCCGATAACAACTCAAAGGTCTGAAAATTCTATGAAATCCCAAAGTACAAATTCCAAATTCTTAAGTTATCAAACCATCTATGTCTTGAAGTATTTATACAAAACGTGTAAGACCATAAATACTAAAATCAGTTCTAATATGAGGTTGAGATCCCATATTCTCTCTTAGAGGGTCGAATTCAACCTTTAAATCCACAAATATGGGTAAAATCCAACAAACCCCAAAATTGCCGAGGTTTTATGCGTAAAGGAAGGTATTTTTTGTACAAGTCGCCTAGTTTGACCGACATTGACCAACCACCTTCGAATCGCTTTTCATCAATATGATACATATTTATCCATCCTTGGACATCAAGGATCACACCACATGTCTCATATTTCACCCATATGTATTGTAAGCATATGGGTGTTGGAGCAATTATGGGAAGTTATGAAATCCTTTAATTTCTGTTAAAAAAATTAGGTTTAATGCCTAGAATTTGCAAAATTCAATTCATAAAAAGTAATGATAGATGTACCTTATATGGTAAATTTTAAAGAAAATGTGAATGAAAAATAAGAGATATGAAGGGATTTTAAAGGACAAAGATGTATTATATGACAAAAGTCAGCATAAAAAATGGTGTCCAACAAGATGTGCACAAGGAAAGAATGCAAAGAAGAAATTTCCCAGTAGTGAAAGAAAGGCTAAAGTAATAATGGATATAGTACACTCAAATTTATGTGAACCCATTTCTTCTATCTCATTAAGCAGGTATGTGTACTGTGTTCCTTTATAGATGATTTCTCACGTAAGACTCAGATATATTTCTTGAAAGGGAAAAATAAAGTATTTAGTAAGTTCAAGGCATATAAATCCTTGGCTAAGAACCACACGAAAAGGAAGATCAAGACTCTACAGTCAAACAATGGCAGAGAATTTACCTCGAAAGAATTCAAGGAACTCTACAGAGAGTCTGGGATTAAGAGGGAGTGGAGCAATCCATATAATCCTTAGCAGAATGGGATTGTAGTACGAAAGAACTGAACCATAATTGTAACAATGAAATAAATTCCACATGACTAGGATATTCCTATGCACCTTTGGGCAGAAGCAGAAATGTGTTAGGATTAATAATCCTCCATTTTCCAAACTATCTATTAGATTATATTTTCCTAAATTGGACTCATTTAGTTATTATTGGGTCCGCTAGTACCATTGGGTCCACTTGGCCTAATGGGGCCACATGTACCAATCACTAGAGTATGGGGAACACTGATAGAGGCTAATTGGAACTGACTGCACCTTCATGCATCAGTTTAGGTGCCTCCTAGACCAATCCCTACATTTTAGGAGCCACTAGGAGTGTCGTCACCAAGCTCCTTCAGTTTTTGCAAGTTCGTAACTAGTCAAGCTTAGTTATGCTTTAGTTCAATTTAGTTAGATATCATCTAGTTCAGTTAGTGCCAGTTATGCAAGGATGCATGTGGGAAGGTGCCAGTTCTCACCTACCTCTAACATACCACTATAGTTAAAATGGTTTGATTGATTGTAATTGATTGAGAAGATGAATTGGACATCTGGATTTATCCAATTGGGCTATGATAGTGATTTAGACACTTACAGTTAGCCATGTATCCAGTCTTGAGTTGGTAGATTCAAATTCATCTCTCATGATTCAAATTCTCATTTATGTGACATTGTCGTATACTGTTGGGATTAATAAAGTTTATACTGTAAATAATTAAGAATCTAATAGCATGCATTGCTTGAAGACTAATGGAATATTAATTCTAACATTGTATCAAAGCCTCCTCAAGAAAGATGCAATTCTGTCTACTCTCCATTATACACCAGAAGCAGCTGGGTTTCCACAAAAGTCCCAGAAAGAGTTCCTTTCTTCCTATGAAATCATTCAGAGTGGCAGTGCAGGCGTGATGGACCTTGAAAAAGTTTACATGTCAAGAGGGAAGGATTGATTCTAACATAGTGTGAATGGTTTTGGTTTTGCAAGGAATTTCTATAGGTGTTATGTAGCTTGATTGAAGCTATTGTATGATCAGAAGGATAATTGTGGATAATCAACCTTCCACACCCCGGATCCTAACACCCTTCAATTATGTTGATTGGAGGGAATATATGGAGGTTTCCTTGTGCAACAAGGGATTGTTCAATATGATAATGGGAAGGGATGCTGAGCCCCATGATCTAGCTGAGAAAAACACATTTATGAATTGTTCAGATGAAGATTTTGTATTTCTATGTACTCACATATCCAAAGACCTCCTCTTTCACCTTGAAGGTTTGAGGACTCTCAAAGAATCTTGGGAGAAGCTTGAAGTCTTGTTTGGAAAGAAAGATGAGCTTCGACACTTTTTGGAGAACAAGTTGATAGTCTTACAACAGATACTTTTCGAGACCATATAATAATTATTTACAGAATTCAAGTCTATTGCACTTCAATGTAGACATTGTGGAATAGAAAGAAAGGATGAGAAGCATGTGCTCTCCATACTCAACAAACTAGGTACTGAGTATTCTGTATTTGTCTCTATATTCCATTCTGAGAGAGATTCCATTTCCACTTGGAAAATTCTTTCACTTGATAGCTTTGTTGAATCCTTAATATAGGAGCAAGAGAATTTGGTCCAAATTGGAGTCATCCAGACTTCCAAAAACCATGCTCTCCTAGTGACACACTCTACCAAAGTGAAAGATAAAGGGAGGCTTAAGGGGAAGGAGACTAAAGCATCTAATTTGAATCCTAAAGAGAATTAGAAGACTTCTAAAGGAGCTTTGGGCTCCAAGAAGAAAAAAAGTTTAAAAAGAGGGGTTTTCATCCAGAAGACCAGTGTATGAAGAAGTAGATCGACCAGTTTTCAACTCTCCTCAAGATGAACAACATAGAGTCTTCCACAAAGAGAAAAGAAGTCTGATAATGGACATCAACAAATGATCATGCCTTGAAAGATGGCCTCTCTCGGTCAACAGCCTATTTGATTGATTCTGGAGCATCCAACCACATGGTTTCCTCCAAGGATTCCTTCTCCACTCTTAGCCTCACAGAAGGGCCTACTATTCATATGAGTGATGACTCCCAAATTCCAGTAGTAGGAAGAGGTTCCATTAAAATATGGCATGGTGAGTTCAAAAATTTCCTCTATGTTCCCTCTCTTGCAGCTAATATGTTGTATGTATACCAGATGACTCACACTGGCTCACCAAATAAAGTGGTATTTGGCCCTGACTCAGTAGAGATCACATAAATCTAAAGTGGGAATAATATAGCAAAAGGAACTTCAAATCATGACTCCAAGGAATATGCTTTCTATAATCTCCTTCCATACTCAGATCCAGTACAACCACAACTTCTATTCGAAGCAGATAAAGGTATCAAAACTCCTTTACTTCCTATTGCAGATACATACTTATAGTCTAACATTTCATATTCAGATTCAGAAGAAGAGGAAGACCAACATGATTCAGATATTGAGCCTACACCTCAAAGATATCTAGATCCATATCCAACATCTACCTCATTTCAATAGCCTAAATGGGCTCAACATCTCATAGAAGTAGCTGGAAATTTTGTTGGGGATCCAGATGACAAGAGAAGAATGAGGTCCTAGTATCAAAAAGAGAATGTTGCACTCTCCCACACAGATCCACTTCTACCTGAGAGGTGCTTCATGATGTTGGGGTCAGATCTTCAAACATTCAGGGAAGCTTTCCATGATCCTAGATGGTAGGAAGCTATGGATGAGGAATTTGATTCACTACATTACAATAAAACTTGGGAACTTGTATCCTTACCTCTAGGGAGGAAACTTGTTCAGTAAAAATGGGTCTACAAGACCATGATAGCCTCTAATGGAACCACAACCAAGTACAAGGCTCAGTTGGTGGACAAAGAATACTCTCAGATTCAAGGATTGGACTACAATGAGACATCTGCTCTAGTAGATAGTGTTGGGCTATGGGCAGACCCGAGTTTTATACCATTAACTTTGCACCAACAAAAAGACCCACAGTGTTGGCCCTTTCGGCAACAACCTGTGAACGGGTTGCAGTCTCACCCGAAAAAGCTATGGGGTGCCGCAGAACTAGGTTTCTGCAAGCGGAAGAGGGATATTACTGTACCTTTAGCCTTAAAAACAAATATTTATACCAAATAGAGCTTTGATATTCACTTAATTAGCTTCGCAGTTAGATAAAAGAATTTTCTTGCTTAACCCTTAACTGGGAATTCACAGCAAAGTTAATATTTAATAGTTATCTTACTTTAGCATTCACCTACTTATCAAAATCATTAAAACATAACAGAAACCACACAAAAGAACCACAACACAAATATAACATGGTTCACCCCCAATGTAGGGGCTACGTCCACAAAACTATGCTTTTATTCCACTTCTTACAAAACAATAGTTATGATCTGCGCACTCAGCCGCAGATTCGTCCTTCAAGTCTAACTGCACACTCAGCTGCAGTTCCTTTCATACAATCTCTAACTGCGCACTCAGCTGCAGTTCCCGTCTTACAATCTCTAAGTTGCACACTCAGCTGCAGTTCCTTTCCTTACAAAAACCCTCTATGCACACAGCTACAGAGGTCGTCCACGCACACAGCTGGGACTTGACCTTAAAACCCAAAAATAGATCTAACTTCTTCGCATCATATGATCCTCATTTCATTAGATGATCTTGAAATATTTACATGAGTGCCTATTTATACAAGTGCACTATTACAAAATCATGGGCTTACACTCGAAAAATATGGACAATTACAAAAAAGAGGGCTTTGACTCAATCCCGGCACCCCTAAGACTATTTTGAGTTGCAACTCCGCTTACAAGCTTCCACAAAAACCACGGAGTTACCAAAATTAGTGACCATTAAGGCGCGTGCCCCAAAAGGCCCCTAAGACTCACCAGTGTCCCATCTCGAGACACTCTGCTGCTTGTCTGGTAGGAGAATCTTGTTGGCGAACAGAGTGAACTGTTTGTTGAGGCCACACATGATATCGTCAGCTGCTTGCTCCTTCTCCACCAACTCCTGTAATGCTGCTGCTGATGTTTCGCTGGCCTTTTCCTATGCAAATGAATCATATTCCTTCAAAACTTTGAGCTGGCTGTCCGCAGCAGTGCTCAACTCCATGGCCTCGTTGACAAGGGGTTGCATAGAATTTTCCAACAGCATTGCTTTCATTCTGTATGACTCAATTTCCTGCTGGATTTCATTGCTTTGCTTCACCTTGAGCATCTTCTACATAGGAGATAGAGTCTTAATCTCTGCTTTCACTGCATCCAGCTCTGCCTGTCGCTGCTTGATGGTTTCTTGCAGCTTTTCTACTTCTGGATTTTCCTGCAGTTTTGTCCAGGCGTCGACGCTTTCTTCTAGCAGTTTTGTTGCGCTGCTCATAAGATCGGTGATCTTCATTACTGAGGCCTAAATATCCTTGCGACGCTACTCCCTGACCTCTAGTGGACTCTCCAGAGTGATGCGAAGTTGAAGCTCCATGATCTGAGCCTCATTTTCTGCTTTTAGCTTTTCAATCTCACTGCGAGACTGTTGTGCATAGTCTTTCAGCTTAGCAATTCTTTGCTCCAGTTCTTCCTCAGCCTGTATGTCGAAGTCAGGAAGATTTCAACACGCCTCATCCAACAGTCACACGAGTGCATCTTGCTTACGTTCTGCATCCCTCTTCCTCTACTCCGCTTCTTCAAACTACGCTGTGAGGCTCGCATTATGCTTCATGGTATTTTCCAACTGCATTTGTGAGTAGTGGTATCGTGCTTGGATCTCCTTCATGATTGCTAATTGACAAAGATGCAGCTCCATCATAGACAACTTGGTGTAATCTATCCCAACTGTCATGCTCATCTCCGAGCGAGACGCTGCATCAGTTATTATGAGGGATGCACTTGACACTTGTCCTCTGTTATCTCTGGCTGGCCATTGCCTTGTGTCTAGCTGCGCGCTTACTGGGACACTACTTGTTGTAGCACCAGTCGCGGATTTTTTTGCTAACTCCTTTAGTTCTGAAATTCCCTGTGTTACGCTATTGAGGGCATCAAGATGTGTAGCTGCAAATTGTGACCACTTGCTAGTTAGTGCTTCTGTAGACTTTGTCAAAGCCTAGTCAAGCTCTTCCATCGTCACAACTCTTCCATTGTCACGGCGGGCTCTTCGACAATATTTGTACCTTTTGATGCCTTCTCTTTCTTTCTGGACTGAGGTTTAGTCACTTCCTCTACCTCTGGTGACTTGCGCTTATCTAGCCGATTGGGGTCTGAGATGGTTTTGACCGAATATTCTTCTTCATCTTCATCTCCGTCATCTCCACCCTGGTTTCCTTCACTCTACTGCAATTCACTATGTTTTTCGCTTTCTTCGAGTGGGTCATTCTGTTGCATGTGACTAGGGCCTGTGCCCACATTGGTGACTGGAGGGACTGGAATGTTAGGTTTTGTCCCTGCGTCCTTCAACCAGTCAGCCGGCCACTGCTTGACTATTGCGAGGATGTATTCCTCGTTCACCACATATGGCAACTTCGACCATTTGTGCTTGTTATCTGCACAGGCCTGAATAAAGACATGATGCATATCAGCCCTGAAGTTGGCTACTCCCGCATACTGAGAAAAGAGCTCATTACTGAACCGCGGCATCTTCAGAATCTCATATGAGATACTCATTGAGTAAAAGGTGAACATGTAATTCATCATTTGCTGGAAGCTTTTATCCTACGACACCCATAGAGATGCGTACCTTGCTACACCAGGCATATGCAGAGGCAGATCAACAAATTGTGCCTCGGTAGGTTGTTTCCATCCTACCAGTGCAATAAGCACTAACAACTATGAATAGTGAAAGGGTCTACCTTTCTCCTGCGCATCTCGGACATCTTCAAGAAATTCCTTGGCAATGTACTCTGCCCGTTTGTAACTGTAGCCTTCGGCACAGTTCGCAGCAATACTGATAATCGGTGCAGATACTTCATTCGGTCTACACTTCTGCAGTAGCTTGCATGCTAGCAGTTCTTTGGTGAAGTGAATGTTTTGATGCTGAATAATCGAGGTTTGATACCCTCGCTTTCCTTTTGTTAACCTGAAGAGTTCCTTCATATGCTATGCCAGCTTCATGTCTTTGTGCTTCCCAATGAATTCGATCCCAGGATCAAGCCCTTCCTTTGGGAAGCCTGTGATCCTATTAACCAGCTCTCCATTAATAGGGATTCTCTCATCGCCAATCCATAGGTTCCCATCATGCACCAACACCAATAATTGCTTGACTACCACGGTAACAGGCGTGCTGCGACCGAAGTGGGGGACGTTCAGCATTTTCAGCAAGCCTGCTTTGTCTAAGCTAGCAGCCCACTGTTTTGCTTCTAATAATGTTGCTCCAGTCTTCGGATAGTGGACAGAGTGCAAGTATGTCCCCAATGTGAACTGTGGAAATTTCCCATGATCATTTGTATCGTGGTCGGCGTACTTGAGCCGATCTACTTTTCCTGTCATTGTCCCGACCAACTGCACACCCGATGGCAGTGAAGGGGTGCGTAATGTGAACTTCTTTGTCCGCCGAGGTAGCTGAAATCCTGGTCGAACAAGTGGAAGATAAGGGGGACGCTGTGATGCAACATTCTTTGTGTCACCAAAATCTTCAAAACCTTCAGGTGGGATCTCTGCTGAGCTAGAAGGGTTCATCTCGAGATCCTCCGGTGTCTTTCTAATGGCCTGTGTCTTTCTTCATTCTGCTTAGAGCGAACTTCTGGCTTAAATTTTTTCCTGGTGGATCGTATCTGCATTGGCTGAGTCAGGGCTGAGGGAGTTTCTTCATGAGGTACAGATGCAGGTGGATTGCTCATAAGGTTCTGCAGACCCTTCTGTTCAAATTCTCTCAACAGTTCCTGAACTTCATGGTTAGCTGACATGGACTCAATTGTAAGACTCAAAGAAATGTGTAATGCGACTTTCACAGGCCTGGGTGTCTTCTTATAGAATCCACTGATTAAGTCTGCCATAACTGTGCATTGAAGACACAAAATCTGACAGAGATCTTGTCCAAACGGTGCTAGATTTCCCAAAATCTCATTATTATAGTTAGTTAATGTAGTTAATGTACCAGCGCCGCCAAGTCTAATTTTTCCCAACGGTCGCAATTTAGGCTTCGACATGCCTTTCTTCTTTGGCACAACCACTAACTTCAACTTTTCCACAATAAGGACCTTCGACACA
Source organism: Pseudotsuga menziesii (assembly GCA_001517045.1). Taxonomy (NCBI): domain Eukaryota; kingdom Viridiplantae; phylum Streptophyta; class Pinopsida; order Pinales; family Pinaceae; genus Pseudotsuga; species Pseudotsuga menziesii. The sequence continues at coordinate 778,368 of LPNX010998608.1, forward strand.
TCTGTATACCATGACAAAATTTCTTGGACAGCCTCACTGATTCTTGCAATGAGCATCTTTTCTAACTTCGTCCTGAATTTTTCTTTATACTTGGGGTTCAGCCTATAAGGGCATTGTTTGACAGGATTTGCATCAGGTTTCAAAGGGATTTTTAGCACTCCTATATCACCAAGGATACCTTTCTTTTCTGAGAACTTTGTCGGAAATAGGTCCTGATACTCATGGAGAAGTTGGGTCACTTTGCTTACCATTTCTTCATCCCAATAATCTCCAATAGTAGCATACTTAGGCATTTCTTTGGACCCAATGTTTACTTGCCTTGTCTTCAAGGGATGAGTCACTTCTAGTGCTTTGACTATTGGTCCATGTACTTTGTAGTGTCCTTCTGACTCAGGAATGTTAATATTGTGCGGGTCTTCATCCTCATCAATTGCGAGGTTATAACATTCTACTGCATTAGCTTCTTGTGCCTTCCAATCATGTTGGTGCTCTACTATTTCTTTATCATCAAACACCTTAGTATGGATCAACCTAATGGCTGCGTCCAAAGTAGGACAAACCTCATTAATAGAAAATGTCAGCACAAAACTATCAACAAGAATATCCCAACTTACAGTACCATGGCGAAGCTCCACCTCTACATACCAATTCTTCACGATAGGTTCCAGGGTGTGCACAAACCGATGTACCCATTCTTCATGAGGTACATGCTTCCATGCTTCATAATACTGCTCCAAATGTTCCTGAGGGCTAGTCTGACCATTAAACCTGCTTCGCACCTCCTGAGGTCGATCCTTGAATCTCAGGAAAAGGGACTTTTGACAAGATTCTCAACTATGAATGTACTTTTTATGACCATTCCACCATCTAGTAGCTGTGGCTCTAAATACTAAATCTAGAGTCTCCATTTTCTATGAATCTGGTACCTGCTCTGAAAATTGCAAAATAAAATCTTCGGGGTCTGTCAAGCCATCAAAAATAGGTAAGACTCTTGTCTGTGAGCCAAGCCTTCTGAGAGACTTGGTAATTCTTTCACATCGATGTCCATGTAGTTCATAAAGTCTATTCTGCCAATTCTCTAAGCCTTCATCTGAATCAGTCATGCAAGAACTATCACACTTCCAGTCCATTATACCTTCTAGAGTAGGGTTAACATAGTCTTCTTCTTTAGTTGTGATGTTGTAGATATGATCCAGAATATCCTGATCTTCATCTCTGACTAGCTCTGTGTACCTTTCTCCTTAAGAAGGGTCCAAGGGTACTATGAATCTCAAGCCTTTTCCTTCAAAAGTCATCTGCCTATTTTTAAGGTTGATTACTGCAGAATTCTCTATTGCCCATTCAATTCCTAGCAAAGCTGGATAGGGGTTGCTATCATCAATTATCTCAATGACTTCAAAATCTGATAAGGTACTGACTCCATCAATGTCTACTAGGACACTAGGGAATCTTACTAGGGGCACAATCTTCTATTGATTGGCTAATCTCAACTATATAGGGGACCATTCAAGGGTAGGTTTTCCCATTTGTTCCCATGTCTGCTTATTTAAGACATTTACTTCTGATCCTAGGTCTAAAATGATTTCAGTCATGTCATACTCTCCTATCTGAGCATGCAATCTCATTTCTCTTCTAGTTCTTCTAACTCTATTGATAGTTTTTTCTTTACCAAAGCTTTGCTGAGGTTCGCAAGAAGCAATAACTTTCTGTAACTCATTTAAAGCATTCTGATTTCGTAAGAGCTTCATACAACTCTGTAAAAATGTCGACAATGTACTTACTTTATCTGTTGAAGCTTCTTGAGACTGTGACTGCTGTTGATGCTGCTGCGCAGGTGCTACTACTGTGCTTAGATCAACAAAGTCTTTTTTAGCTTCCATAAATGTTTCTTTTTCTCTTCCCACATCGAAGGTTGGAACTTTCTCTGGGGTCTTACGAACCCAATCCTCATCAGGCTATTTCTCCTTATTCTGCACTTGCGTCGTAGCTCCACTCCTTCTAACAACATTAATGGCTGGGACAGGTCTTTGATCTACAGTAATCATCTGAATATTCTGAGGAGGAGCGCTATTTCTTTCTTGTATCTTGGCTATCAGCTGTGGGCATTGGTCAATGACATGATCTACTGCTCTACAATATCGACATGTCGTAGTTGGGTTTCGACAGTCTCTAGCTAGATGTCCTACCTGATTATAGTTATAGCACACAACCTGGCCTCGACCTCTTCCAGGCATACCACCACGACCACGACCTCCAAAAGTACCTCGACCTGATGTACTACCACGGTAACCATATCCATCATTGCCTTGTGCATCGTTTTGTACCCTATAAGCATCATATGTTCGCTCTCTCATAAGGTCAAAGCTGTGACATTCCTCTTCGTTGTGTCCAACTGACTTACAGAACTTGCAATAGGGATTCTTAGGTACTTGCACATGTCTTTCTAGCAGATAGCAGTCTTCAGGTCGACGCTGGCCAGTTTTTCTACAAATCTCACAATATAGAACATTAGGGTTAAATGGGTTTGGCGCACCAGTATTCAGGTAATTTCTTAGCGCAGGACATTGTTCCTTTTCATGACCTTCTTTCCTACATCGTGTACACCACACCTCTTCATGAATATATTTCCCTTTTTTTATGTCGCGCAGGCTCCAAATCCATTTCTACTAACTGCGCTTGTATTTGGGCTATGACAGAATTATCTTCGATAGGAGCTATCTCCAGTTTCATGGCAATCTCCAAATCCTCTTGCTGATCAGCAACCTTCTGTTGCATGAGTGGCGTTTTGATATGAGGTAATAAGGCTACAATGAACCATTCTTTATGCTACGCTAGTCCAATAGTGAAACTAACTTGATCTAGCAGAACTTTGAACCTCTGATCAAAGTCCCAAACTGATTCACCTCACCTCTGCTGAATCTCTTTCAATTTAGTTATACATTGTGACTCTGATTTAGGCTTCTTGAACTCTTTGATCATTGCTGTTTAAATGTTAGCCAAGACATGGTTCTGAGTACTGAAAAATTTCATAAACCAGGTCAAAGCTCGGCCTCTAAAAGAAGTGACCAGCTACGCTCTTCTTATATCTTGATCCAAAATGTTCTTAGCAGGCTTCGCATAAAAACCAAAAATATTATGGATCCTCTGATCTAGTTCCTTTGAAGACTGGGAGCTTGATATCATCAGTCATATGGGCCATAGTGGACTGAGGGGGGGGAGAACTTATTGGAGTAGACTGACCTGCGACAGGAATACTCGGGCTAGGGTTACTTCCAGACTGCGACGGGTTCTCAGGGGTAATAGATCTTTTCTACGGAGTTATAGGAGGGTTTCTAAAAGGGGTTTCTTTAGATTCAGGGTCTTCTGGCGTATACTCGGTATTCTGTCCTAGGGTATAGGATTCTAGGTTTCTCTTGTATCTTTTACCGCTTTGCAGCAAACCACTTTGCTCGTCGAAGTTACTTTCACTTCCAAACATAGGTTAGTAAAAATAAATCTAGCAATCTGATTCTATAAGAAATATGCCCTTCTTAGCCAAGAGCATTTTAATTTGCAGACTAAATGAATTTAGGTACTTACCCCTTGGTCCTTTGAAAAACTGTCGTTCAGCTTCGCTGAAGGAAGTACTCATGTCGATGGCAAACTCCATCACAAATGCTTCAAGGGTTTGCATTGTCCAGAAATCAACAGCTCGTGATATCGCATTGTTCACCCTTTTCAATATATTAACTCTTGCTGGGGTCCAGTCAGGAAACTGATCTTCTTGGAAGTTTGTCCTTCTCTCTGTCAACCTGGATAACCACTGGTGCAATTCTATGTGGATACTACCAAAGAAAATTTCATGAATATCAGAAAAACAAAGTACCTTTGCAAGAATTCGTCTGAGCTACAATGAGGATCCTTATTTTCTTGTTCAGCAAATTTATGATAGGTAGCTTCAACCCAATCACCGATTTCTTTTACTGAGGGCCTCCAAAACATAGCCCTTCAAGTATGATGTAGATCCCTCTCAAAGCAGATACTGAGTTCAACCGGCAACAGAACCAATTTGTTGGGCTATGGGTAGACCCGGGTTTTATACCATTAACTTCGCACCAACAAAAAGACCCACAGTGTTGGCCCTTTCAGCAACAACCTGCGAATAGGTTGCAGTCTCACCCGAAACAGTTATGGGGTGCTGCAGAATTAGGTTTCTGTAAGCAGAAGAGGGATATTACTGTACCTTTATCCTTAACAAAAAATATTTATACCAAATAGAGCTTCGATATTCACTTAATTAGCTTCGCAGTTAGATAAAAGACTTTTCTTGTTTAACCCTTAACTGGGAATTCACAGCGAAGTTAATATTTAACAGTTATCTTACTTTAGCATTCACCTACTTATCAAAAGCATCAAAACATAACAAAAACCACACAAAAGAACCACAACACAGATATAACGTGGTTCACCCCCAGTGTAGGGGCTATGTCCACAAAAATGCGCTTTTATTCCACTTCTTACAAAACAATAGTTCTGATCTGCGCACTCAGTAGCAGATTCGTCCTTCAAGTCTAACTGTGCACTCAGCTGCAATTCCTTTCTTACAATCTCTAACTGCGCACTCAGCTGCAATTCCCTTCTTACAATCTCTAAGCTGCGCACTCAACTGTAGTTCCTTTCCTTACAAAAACCCTATGCACACACGGTTGTAGAGGTCATCCACGCACACAGCTGGGACTTGACCTTAAAACCCAAAAATAGATCTAACTTCTTTGCATCATATGATCCTCATTTCATTAGATGATCTTGACATCTTTACATGAGTGCCTATTTATAGAAGTGCACTATTACAAAATCATGGGCTTACACCCGAAAATTATGGACAATTACAAAAAAGAGGGCTTTGACTCAACCTCGACACCCCTAAGACTATTTTGAGTCACAATGCTTACAAGCTTCCACAAAAACCGTGGAGTTACCAAAATTAGTGACCATTAAGGCATGCACCCCAACAGCTAGAATGGATTCCATCAGGATTGTCTTGGCAGTTGTTGCTTCCAAAAGATGAGAGGTACATCACATGGATAGAAAAGTTCCTTCTTCCATAGTGATTTGACAAAAGAGATATACATGAAACAACCTGAGGGACTAATTGATGATCCTTACTTAGTTTGAAGACTAAGAAAATCACTGTATGGACTCAAACAATCCCCAAGGGCATGGTACTCGAATATGGATTCCTTCCTCATCTCACAGAAATTTGAAAATCAGATTGCAATGTTTACATGTAGAAGAAAGAGGGATTCTTTCTATTTATTTTGCTTTATGTGGATTATTTGCTCATTGCTAGTAGCTCTGCTGCTGAATTGAGAAGTATCAAGTCAACCCTAAACAAACACTACTACAAAATGAGAAATTAATGACTAAAAAATGACTAATGATCCGGCTATAAATGACTATTTTTGGGTCGGAAACTAATAGTAGCAAATTTCCACTATGTTATAGCTTGACTAACTTAGTCATATTTCACTTAGTCATTAATAGGTTGACTTATTAGTCATCGATTTATTCATTGAGTTAGTCATTGATAGTCAATGATTTAGTCATTGAGTTAGTCATGGATTTAGTCACACATTTAGTCACTAATTGCAACAATTAATGACCAAATATATGACTAAATAAATACTAGATGGTAACATATTAATGACTAAGCTAAATACGACTAAACGTTAGTCGCACTATAAGATCCAAGAAATTAGATACTAATAGCCATATATATGCGAATTTAGTCATTTTTGTAATCACAATTTATGATAGGGCATGTAAGAATCGAACCACCAACCTCCTACCTATAATTAGGAAGGTTATCTACCATTGAGCTAGCACCCTTTAAAAAGTTTTTATTGCTTGATAATGATGATATTCAAACAAATTTTGCATCATTCAAGCATACAAAATAATGATTATCAAGTTAATATAGATCCATAATGGCTTACCCTGTACTAGTCCTTCAAGTCCTTCTTGGACTTAAAAAATGCATTTGAAAGACTTGAAGGACTATTACAAGGTAAGGAATTATGTATCTATATTAACTTGATAATCATTATTTCATATGCTTGAATGATGCAAAATGCAAAAATCCTAGAAATTCATAGGAATGAAAAGCATGCGTCCAATGTTTATTACCATAAAAAACAGTCATAAAAATTACATAACATGGAAAAATTAAAATGACTTGAACAAGAATAGATTAATAGCCTTGCACCTAAAATTTAACTACAACAATCATAGAATGTATTATAAAATATACTAAGACAAATATATAAGACAAAAAAGTCTCGTACTACAGGAATCATAGAATATAGAATAAAATACTAAGACAAATATATATGAGAGAAAAGACTCATATAATAATCCAGAGTAAATTGCTTGTCACCAAACTTCTAGTGGTACATAAATAGGACATATATGTTGGACAATGAAAAATATTCAAATGAAAGGAAATTTTCAGAATCATCTGAGTCCTTAGAAAATACAAATGGTTTTCAAATTACAAAGTTGAAAGATGCATACACTTGGCTAGACCATAGGAGGAGAAGGGAATTCCAATATTTATCCACCAACAACATTTGAACGTGAACATAATCATATCAGAATCAGATTGATTTAAATGAAGGATTAGAAATAAATATACAAAGATGTATAAAAGCTATCATTTCCAGCTAATATCCCTTACGACACAATACAAAACAGATATTAGGGTCCTCTGTATTTCTTTAGAATGGGGCTAACATTGATACACTAGCACTCCTTGCCTCTATAGGGATAGGTAGTCTGTATAATTTTGTATAAGCAAAAATTACTCTATTCAGTTTCTGTGCAACAAAGTAATAGATGATGCAGTTTCACAAATGAAATAAAAACACATTGCTGAATTTGAGAGATGTGAAGATACATCTAGCATTTGACCATTGTATACTTTTTCCAAAGTTAATATAAGAATTGATGAATCCTGAAAATATTTAACTATTATGGATTGTGGTCACGAAATAACTAGCTGAAGTAAGCACAAGATTTCCTAAAGAGATGGTCTCATCATAATCATTCATTCCACCCAACACGAATTCCATATATTCACAATCAATCCAATCATTTGAAGAATCATTGTCTGCAACAACACCCTATATTCTTAAAGATAAAACTCTGCCATTTTTTGAAATATCTGATACAAATAGGAAAACACCAAATGACAACATCATGGGGATTCATTTCATGTTTCCTTCTTAATAAATTATTTAATATTGATACCATCGTTGGATTTTTTCAGTTGTTGTTAAACATAGAGAGGATGCAAGTCCCTTAATCCAGTGGGGTTGCTAGCAATAGCTTTGTTAATTAAAGGACCTCTAAAAAATCCATCTTGTATCAGAAAGCAATGAAATCTATCTTTCTTTTGGCTCATATAGTGCTTAACACACTCAAATGATCTACTCTAATATCTTAAGTATTTAACTTAAAATATATTGGAAATTAAAAGATACAGTTATTAATGCCTTCAAATATATTTTATTTAAACCCTATTTAGTTTCCTTTATTTAGCCCATAACAACTAAAATCAATCTCTTTATCATACTGTGAAAAACATCTCACCTTTACCATAGCTCTTCATGCAAAACAAACCTTCAAAGGAATACAAAAAAATATTAAAAGTGATCTGATATTTTGTCAATTCTCAATGGAAATTTCAACAGGTCATAGGTTCACCAGTCACATCACGAAATATGTTGGGGTAGATGCCAATGTTCAATTATCAATTTGTCCTTCCCAATTTGTATGGAATGACTTCAAAATGGATAGCCAAGAGCTAATCCACAATGAATTTGGAATAATAAATAGCCATCAGACTTGACATCTTTAGCCTAAACAAGATACATTATGTGGCATCTTTAGTAGAAATTTCTTATGACCATTGTTGATTTCCTCAAGAAAACCTCTCTGTTCAGCATCAAAACCCTTCCTGAAGCATTATTGTAGCAGTGAAAATTGCAAATGATTGGATTGTAAAAATGAACATGATCTAAAACATTTTAAAATATTCAGAATAGAAAACTATGCCACTAATTGGTGACTTCCTAGAATCCAAGATATAATGTTTCTTAAGCCTACTACCATTAGATCTTGAGTTCAACAACTCAGATTTAACTGTTCAGGTTATGCTAAACACTGATATTGCTATTTATCATGGCATGCACACGAATCTCACTTGCTAGTCAATAAATTTGCAAGAAAATGGACCACACAAAAGCAAACCAAGCAGGTTTTCCTAGAATGAATGGTTCATTAGATGTTACTGACTCGATGCAAAAGGAATGCTTTCAAAAGAATATTGGGGCATTAATGCTAAGGTATTTTGCCGAATTAACTACCTTAGTGATGCTCTCAAGCCTTGATCTCGTGAAAAACATTATTTTAACCGAATAGAATTAATTGATTGAGGAAGGTTTACGAAAAACCAATGATTCATTAAGTGTTACTTCAACAGCTACAAAAGGACCACTTCCAAAAGAGCTTTGGGGCTTTAACACTAAGGTTTATTTGCATAAATAACAAATATAGTAATACTCTCAATCCTTCATCCTATGAAATAGATTAATGACTATTTAAACCAAATTAAATTACTTGATTGAATTACTTAACAATCAAAAGAAATAGTATATAGACCCCACTACCAAAGTTTGTTCCTCTTTAGAAAAAATATTTGGAGTACAGACAAAGAAATCAAGCTAAACCATATAAACATAGAAGCATTGCAAATGCATATGCATACAAAGAAATGAGCAATGCTTGAAAGATGAACAACTAGCATACTGTAGAGAACCTTGTGGAAACTCAGTTATTTCTACTGAATTGTTTGGAAAGTAGTGGGAAGTAAGTACTAGTAAATATTTTTTGCACATATACCAATGCTGCAGTGTAATCAAAACAAACAATGGAACATGATTTTTCTCCTTGAAATATAGATTGCATCCTTAATTTGGCTTCATCTACATATCTGCACCATCATAGACCAGATTCAATTTAGAAATGGAATTACCTTTTCCTCTGACGAGAACTCAAAAAGAGAAGAACCACAAAGGGCCTTGACTACAACAACATGACGGGGTAGCCGTACACTATTAACCTACACCCATAAAGGTATTAAGAAGTGATCCTAGACTTAAAAATTTAGTTAAAACCAAGTTCACAATATTATTCAGTTTTACCAAGCCCAAAAGAAAAACCTTTTCCTATTGAATTGTCAAGGTCTTGGACATTGCAAGAAGTCTAAAACCAAATATTCTTCCAATTTAATTGTCAAAGTATTTGACATTACTTGAAAATAGCTTCAAAATCTTAAGGGGCCCTAGAAGTTTCTTCTAGATGGCAATTACATTATTTCCAATGTTCAATTGATTCACCTGTTAACAATTTTTAATTCTACCATAATAATGTATAAATATTTCATTTCATATTCATTTTTGAGAATTTGATGCACCAATACCCACACCACCTGTTAGCACTATTTTTGTGCCAAGTAGTTGGAGAGGTATAAAACGGTGTAAGGAGAAATAAGGTCTATCAATTTTTATATCATATGACCACGAAGGATATTAATAAGTTTCTACAGGTATTTCAAAGGTCATTTCTAGGATGAGATTACACAATAATTGAAGAATTCTAGTTTTTCAGCTTCAAAAATGTATGAGAATAAGAAAATATTTTCCAAGATGTATAGTGACAGAAAATGAAGAATTTAAACGAAAAGGTTTAGGAATTTCAGTATAAGTGGCAGCATATTAACTTGTAGATACAAGCGTTCATTGGATAAGGAGGGTAAAGTAGATATATGGTTATGAATTGTTTCATGTTTCAAAATGCAGGGTGAGATAGATTTCTTGAATGAGAAAAATGGTGTAAAGAGGCTTGTTTTTCAACGGCGGTGATCAACAGATAGATCAGATCAATGGTAGAAGTCCATTTCTCCAATATGAGTTGAAAGATGAAAATTACTTTCTGTATTTGCGAAATCGATTAAACACCTGTAGGTTTTAATGGCCGAGATCGAACATGGTTTATATCAACGACGAAGGTGAGTTCCACTGATCTAAAGTTCTCATGGAAAATCACATTTCAAATCTGTGGAATGGTTTAAAAGGAGTGCATGTTTCAATGGTGGAGATCAAGTTGGGGATGAATATATGGTGGATAATTATTCCACTGATTGAACATGCACAGATAAAAACACAATTGAAATTTGTGAAATGTGGTAGGCCCTTTACACTTGGACGACAGAGATTACAGGTTGTTTTGATCAAAGGCTGAGAATAATTCTGTGAATTGAAGTTGTACAAAGGAAATTCGGGGTTGAGATTTGTGGAATTGAATATGAGCCACGTATTTTGATGGTTTAGATGGATGTTAAGATTAGATCAAAAGTTCAAAATAGTTCCTCCAATCCAAAGTGCAGGGAATAAAATTGTTGGTAGGAGTGCAGAAAATGTACATGTGGAAGGTGATCAAGGGTGCAAATTTACAATAGAGGAAATTTGACGCATAAAATGGGCCTCCTAAGGAAAATAATAAAATAATAGTTAAAATAATAAAATAATAGCTATTAATTTTGGAGGAAGAATGAAAAAAACTACTTTTTGTTCGTATTTTCGACATATCTCCCTGTGTTTTTACTCAAATTCTGAGCGAGAGAGCTCGTTGGATGTGGAATTTAATTTCCCATCCAATGAGTACCCACACTACATACTTTTGATGGAACCCTCTACCCCAAAAATAATAAATACCTAAAAAATGTGATGATGACATCATCATCACGTTTTTCAGGTATTTTTCATTTTTTGGGTAGAGGGGTCCATCAAACGTATGTAGTGTGGGTACTTGTTGGATGTAGATTTAAATTATGCATCCAACGAGCTCTCCCGCTTGAAATTTAAGTAAACACACAGGGAGATATGTCGAAAATACGAACAAAAAAAGTAGTTTTCTTTTATGACAAATATGTCAATTCAACCATTATGGTTGACTCATTTAATTGAAATTCTATTGGTTATTTAATTCCAACTCACAAAATTTATTGTTGGCACATTTTCTTATAAGGCCCATTTTAGACCCAAAATTTCCTCTAATGAGTTAAAAGCGATCTACGACCATAAATAAATCCGGGCATGGAAGTTATAAAGAGAATAACGAAGGTCATATAACTAGAAATCAAGACAAATCATGATGGACGACTCAAATTAAAGAGTACCAAATCTATGGGTGAGACTAGATTTGAATGAAAAATATGCATAATCAATATGAAGAATAAAATATTATAAGGACAAGCACATGGTTTCAAAATATTTGTTTTTTCCGAAGCTTTAGAAAATGAGAATTCAAACTATATGGAAGGCGCCACCGTGGACAAACTTTGGAAACATCTGTCAGCTGACTAGGTAGGTTCATTTCTTTGTTGAACTAGTATTTCATGGATGAAATGGAAGATTTAGAGGTTCAGACTCTTGGATATCTGAATATTGAAGAAACCCTAGAGGATAAATATTCTGAAATCTTTGACACTATCTTGCTAAATGATAATGTAGAAACCACCAAAAACAAGTTGAAAACCCTCAAAGACCAGGGAATTGATACTCATGGAGTATTTAGTTCATATTTTTTTTATTTTTCCATTGAAAAACCCCAAATTATCCATAGTTGGTTGAGTGGTGCACCAGTAATTACTCTCTTCCTGAGGTTGTAATAATGGATGCATCTAGGTCTAAAATTTTATGTCCGGTAAATTCCCTTGTCATCTGAAACACATTGTTTATCCCTGCTGATTTTTCCCAAATGTCTAAAGAGTACAAAGAAGAAAACCTACTTCAATTTTTTCGAGAGCTACCAGTCGAACAAAAAGAAACTTTCCTCAAACACGGCTCAAAACCTAATAATTAGTTGTTAAATCACCCTTTTCCCATTTATTACAACATGTTTAATGAAGAAACATAGTCTCTAATAACCTTGGCAAGTCCGGTTTTGGGGTAGATATGAATAAATACATCACATAACCCTTGTTGAGTCTAATGTTCACCCTTAGTACAGTTTAAGTAGGTTCTGAGTAGTTGAGTTAGTCCATGTGATCATTAGGTCTTAAATTTGATGAGTTTTTAGCTGAGAACATCCGTTCTCAGATAATAAACTTCCACATGACAAGAAATTTCATATTTCAATCTTTTCTGCTGAGGATGTTTTTAACATTCAATGAATATAATTTACAACTCCCAGATATGGTTATAACAGATGAAATGAGTAGATTTTATTGTAATTTTATGAAATTTCTAATGGAACCAGTGTATAATGTTTTCTTTCAAGAAAGATTACCTAGAGTATTACCTGAAATGAAAGAAATATTACAGTTGTCACTTGAAAGAAGAATAGGATATTGGTTCTAATCTGAACATGACACAGTGATTAGGGTATATGGGGTTGTTCATCAACCCTATATCCTACCAACATTTTTGACAGTAAGAGTGCTTGCATTGGAACTAATTAGACAAAGGTTGATAGTTGAAGATGAGCATTTCCTGAGCTATAAGAAGCCTTCATAAATTAAGTTCCCATGGATAGTAGGCTCTTTTGGCATCAAGAGAAAATAAACTCTCCCAATGATTGAAAGCGTGCTCAGATAAATGGGTTTTTCAGTTGAAGATGCTATTAATTACGACCCTCTCCATATTATCTCAAATAGGAGAAAAGAAAATAAAAATAAACCATTGAGCATTCTGAGGTGGTAGGAGTGTCTAAAGCAACAAATTGGATGGATTACCCCAAGGATATTAATAATGATGAGAATATGCAAGAATATTCACTTTCATATGCACCAGGGAGCTCTTCTCATTAGCAAGATATTTCTATTATTGTTGCTGTAGCTACTCATGTCACTACATTGGCTAGTTTTTATGGAAAAGTGAATAAGAGATATTTCTCAGAAGCCATGGTTATAGATGAGGAAGATACTTATAGAACACCCAAGAAGAAAAAGAATGAAAATGCAGGACAACTTGTACCAGTCACAAAGGATAAAGGCATAAAGAAACAGGTGAAGGTAAAAGGCCCAACCTTTGAAATCTAGGAGTACACATTTGATAGCATTCCTGAAGGAGCTCCAGATAAATACAAGTCCAAGACTGAATTGATGGAAAAATTAAGGTGTTGAGGAAAATGATTCTAAGGAAACATTGAAATTATATGATGAAGTGAGAAAATTGTCTAGTCAAGATGTATCCCTAGTGACTGTAGGAAATAAACTCGCTGAATTGAGGATGAATTTGAAGAAGATTCCTACTACTGATATGATATATTTACATAGAGAAATAGGTGATATAATTTATACTAATTTGTTAAAAGCAACATTCAGGTGTCAAAGTTACAATGAAGTAAAAAAAGAGTTGAAGGTTTACTCAAAAAGGAGAAGGTGGAAAACAAATCCCACCAGACGCAGATTAAGAAACTACAAGTAGAATTATTGGCATGGATGATAGTCAATCTTATAAGGGAGCTTCCACACATAAGTTGTTAAAAGAAAAAAAAGAATTCAATCGTTAAAAAGGAAGCTGAATATCCCATCTACTCCCCTTATACAAAATTATGAGCTGACAAAAATTGAGAAAGAAAAAGAAGCATTGAATACTGAACTAATTGATTGTAAGGAAAGGTTGCTGAAATTTGAGGAAAAATAAAAAACTGTGGGAGAAAGATGCAGGACTTTGGGCTGAAAAGGAAAAGGCTTTTGAAACAAAGCAAGCAGAGTTGGAAAAGGAACTAAAGGAAAAGAATAAGGAGCAACAAGTGAAAGTTAGTTCATCTTTTGTACAATCTGGTACAGATTCTCTTTCCTAAGATATGTCTCAAGTAAGTCTTAAATATTTAGAAATCAGTGGTTTAAAGAACCAAAATAAAAATTTGGAAGACATAGCTGAAAAAAGAGAAAAGGAAAGAAATACATTGGAAGACAAATGTAAGAAGCTGGTAGAAAAGAATAATAAATTGGAAAAATAGGTTACAGGATAGTCAACCTTATAGGGAAAGCTTCTTATCTGGGATGTAATGATAGCAGAGGAAACCAAGCTCGAGCCTTATTTGGATTTTATTCTAGACTAAGAGATTGTTACACATGAAGCTAGACAAAATTTCTTGATGGTAAAGCAGGTGTTAAATAAAAATCCTATAGACACATCTCATAATGTAATCATTTTTTTGAACAGTTTGACAGAAAAGTAAATAAGGAAAGAAAATATCCAGGATAGGGTCTTGGTTATCACATGAGAAAGAAGAGTGGTGAATAAATATCAGCGCTTAGAGACAATTCAAGAAAAAATTTAGGTTATGCATAATCAAATTAAGGAATTCATTGAAATTTTTAATCCTAATTTATTAAAAAGAGGAATTCCTTTCTTTTGGGAAGAGAAATGAGGAATGTGGTCTCAGAAGGAGTATAATGACAAATTAATCAGTTGCAGATCAGATCACAAACAATTTGATGATATGCAACAACAATCTTCATCGGGAAAAACTGTGATTGAAAAATTAGATGGAGACTTTGAAATGATGTTCGACTTTAAAGCCTCGTGTGCCAAATTACCATATTTCTCTTATCCAGAAAATGTGGAGCTCAGGGTATTGGCTAAGGAGATGATCAATCTAGATCTTTTAGCTACTGATCAATGGAAGATAGTTGAAAATTACAAGAAAAGAAAATACAAGTTGCGCCAATGAAGACATGAAGATTAAACAAACAGTTGTAGAATGATCAAGCAAGCCAGAATCCTGAGGATGAATTATTGTTTTAAATATGGCATGAATGTTACCACCATATTTTATGTTTTATGTAAATCATGGGAAATGGCCATGACAAAGTTTGTTTCTGAAGTTATAACTAATTGATCCATGTTTCAATGTTGGTCTCGGGGGTCTAAGACACTATAAGTATACCCTCTACAAAGGAAGAAAGGATTGAAACCGTTGATACTTTTGCGTTATGTAATTTTGAGATCTGTCTTTAATAAAAATTACAGAGCTGAATGCTGGCCTTTGAATGAAAAGATTCATGTATATTTCTCAGTTAAGGTCTATGATTTCTCTTCTTTATGTGCATGTCCTTGTTAATCTTTCAATTATGTTTTCTTTTTTATATGAGATAAGTGTGTGGTAGTTTTCAGAATTCATACTTGGTTATACTTTGGCTATCATTTCAGATATTCATAAACCGTTTCCACCAAATTTAATGCAAACTTCATATAATTGGTGCTCTATGTTAACGAACCATCGTCATTTCTTCCTTATCACCAGACCAAAAACATATTGAACATAACCGAAGTATTATCCTTCTTTTGCAGCCATTTCCCATGCAAACTGATCTATGTTTCTTGATAATTGTGACTCCATAGCCCAATGTACCCTTACCATGTTTCAACCACAACACTATCTGAATTTCATTTCATGTCTATATCGGGCCTTGTTATGTATCTGTGAGAGATCCCTCTCTAGAAATGGATAAGCCAACTCCCTTTCTTAAAGTGGTTCTGATTTTACCTCGAGGTTCACCTTCCACAACCTTGGTTTTGGTTCTGAGTGTTAACAAACTGGCTCCTTTGCTGGGGATGCGAAAGTGAAAATCATCCCTTGAAGAAACAACAAAGATTCTAAGAAGAAAGGGTGTCTATGGGAAAACAAAGACTCCTGTAGTTGAATAAGGTTGTATATTTTCCTTGGTGAATCCACATTGGTTTTGAGCAAATTGTAGAAAAAATCCTGGCTTCCAGGAGGCCACATACACGAGGTAATCCTGATGCTAAAATATTAAAAGGTGTGGATAACCCCAATAAATTACTTAGAAATAAAGGAAAAGACCAACTAGATATTCCTCAATTTGGAAATTAATTTACTCAAGAATTTCACAGCATTCAAGATTCTATGTGGGAAGCCAATTTTCAAAGGCCACTATTAAAGTCTAAATCAAAATCTGAATTGAAGAACAAAAAATTAAATGATAGTAGGTTAGAGTCATATCTGCTTAACTCTCTTTTGGAAGAACCTTCAAAACTCTGAGAAAACTGGTGCAAGAAACCCTACTTTTTAGAATTTTCAGCCTTATATCCCACTAGTTGTTCAAAACCCTACAAACTTCCAAGCACCTCGTGTAGCTCCAAATCCACCTAGACCAATGGCGGCCATATTTGCCCCTTTGGATTTTCCTGCTGCATTACATGGCCTCCCGTTGAATTACTCCCAAAGAATCACCTTGTATGATGGGGAGGGTAATTTCATAGCCAGACAACATGTGGATAGGTTTGATGACTTCATTGATCTAGAAGAGGTTTATTATGAAGATATTAAGATGAGACTGCTTGCATAAAGCCTGTCTAGGGAATCCAATAAATGGTTTAGATATTTCCCTGCTGGATCCATTCTTACATTCCAAGCATTTGAAACTGCATTCTTAGAAAGGTGGGATGATAAGAAGAGTCCATTACAAGTATTGTCTCAATATTACAATCTCAATAAAGGGGGTTTTGAATCTATCCATGAATTTTCAAGCCATTTCATGAGAGTATATAACTCTATCCCTGCTGATATCAAACATCTAGTAGGTGTTGAAAAACTCCATTATGTTGATGCTTTTGAAAGTGATTTTGTTTTATTATTGAGAGAGAAGAAATCAGATAGTCTTCCTTACATGTTTAAAGATGCATTAGAAGTAGAATCCAACATGATGGCATGTGGAAACATGAAGCATAAAATAGAAACTGATAAAAGGAAAATCAAGGAAGAAATTGTACCTTCTACTTATGCTATTTTCTCCTTCAGTGATATAAAATTTGAGATGATATTGAAGGCAATGGAGGAAATGATGGATAAACTAACTGTAGATAACAGGCCACTAAACAAGGAACAAAATGAACCTCAAATCAGGAATCTAAATTTCAGAAGACCCAATCCTCCTCAACCCCCACAAATCAGACTGAGGGATATAAGGAATCCCAAAAATATAAATGACCAGAAAATACAACCACCTTTCCCTGAAAACTATGTTGATGGTGAAGCTGAGGCTGAACATATTGAAGATCAAATCCATCATTTCGGTGATTTGGATTCTAATATATACCTCACAGAAACAAAACATAACATGTATGCTCAGGAGGATGATAATAAGGATTTTTAGGTAGAATCAGAACAGTACCAAAGAGGGTACCTATATGCTATGGATGATGTCCAAAGAAAGATTCAATTGAGAAATAGAGATGTTACTATCAATAAAGGAAGGCTCAATCCAAATCAGCCTTCTAGCAATCAACAGAACAACGATAAGAAAAAAGAAAAACAAAAAGAACAAATTGTATATAAAGATCTTGTAAATAAAGTAGAAAAGAAAAAAGAAGTTAAACAACCAGCACTGATAGATGTGTAAAAAACTCTTTCACCTTTCAACCTGCAAAGATATCTCTCAAAGGTAAAAATCTCCATCCCTTTTAATGAGTTGCTAAGAAATAGAGAATACAAAGACAAGATAACACGTATGGTTAGGAATTAGGGAGAATTTCAACATGATATCTTAGAAGTGAATGATGATGCTCCTACCATTGTCTTTGGGTCCAAAATTTAAAATGGAGATGAGGATGAAGTTCCCCCTTTTTACCTAAGTCTAAATGTACATGATATGGTTGTGCACAATGTCATGTTAGATTCTGGTGCCTCCCATAATATGATGCCAAAGGGAGTGGTAGAAATTTTGGGATTAGAAGTTACTAGACCATATAAATATTTGTACTCTTTTGATTCCAAGAAGTTCAAATATATTGGACTGATTAAAGATATGGTAGTAACTTTGACATAAATTCCCTCTAAAATTGTGGTAATGGATGTTGTCGTAGCAGACATTCCTCCTAAATTTGGTGTGTTACTATCAAGGTCTTGGACCTATAAATTAAAACGAAGTTTGCAAATGGACATGTCCTATGCTACCATTCCTATGGATGGAGGGAGTAAAAGGTTATACAATGAGAAAATATCCCCATGTGTAATTAGCATCCAAGACAAACCAGATAATCATGCTATATATGTTGTTGAGACTGACTTGGGATCTTCCATTTTATTTAATGATGTTTCTCCCCGTGATCTTGAAATTCTTGCACTTACTGAAGTTAAGGAGGATGAAGAGTCTGCAAAGAAACAAGAATCTTTAGAGAATAAACAGAAAGAACAAGGTCTCTAGACCATCTATTTTGATGGATCAATGGCTAAGTTTGGTATTGGTGCAGGTGTTTATATTATTTCTCCCATCAGGGATTTTAAAGGTATGTCTTATAAGTTAACTTTTGAATGTAATAAAAATGTGGCAGAGTATGAAGCTTTATTGTTAGGGTTGCATGCTTTGAAAGATATGGGAGACAAAAGGGTACAATTCATGGGAGACTCAGAGATAGTAATAAATCAAGTAAATGAAAACTATCAAACCAGACATTCCAGAATTAGGGCTTATAGAAGTGAAGTGTGGGATATGTTCAGTAATTATTTTACCGAGCATACAATCAGAGTAGTTCCCAGACATGAAAACACAGTGGTCGACTCTTTAGTTATTGTTGTTGGTAAATTCAAAACTCAAACTACTGGCCAAAGGAAGTATAAGGTTGAAATTGTAAACAAACCCTCCATACCAGATAATTCCAAATATTGGCAAGTATTTGAAGATGATATGCAGATTAAGAGATTTTTGGAGTTATCTGGTGAGTTTGTAAATACTTAGGTAGATAATGAAAATGAAAATCTTGAGAAATTTCAAGATGTCGAAGACAGTGAATAAGGAATTGTTGTAAACATGTAGTACAAAAACTCCTTGGGGGGGGAGGATATAGTTCAGTTGAAGGGTAATCATATCCAGAGAGGCTTGATCCCTTTAGAGAAGTTGTTTGACCAAAATGATGTCTCTAAGAATATGAAGATGAATCTTGTTGATGATGCTATTGAAGATAAAAATATAGGGACCGAAGAGAACCCAAAGATCATAAAACTTTCAAAGAGATTCCCTGTAAAAGAAAAAGAAGATTACATCAATTTGATGAAAATGTACACTGACGTCTTTTCCTGGAGCTATGAATATATTAAAGAGTATGATACCTCCATCATACAACATATTATCCCTAGAAAACCTGGTGAGAAACCTTTTAGACAGAAATTGAGAAGAGTTGATCCAATGCTACTGCTTGTCATTGAGAAATAGATCAGAAAGTTGTCCAATTCCAAGATCATTGTAACTCTAAGATTTTCCAGGTGGGTTGCAAATCTGGTACATGTTAGGAAGAAGAACAGTGAAATCCATCTTTGTATAGATTTCAGAAATCTTAACAAAGTCTCTTTGTAAGATAATTATCCTTTGCCCAAGATGGAACACATTTTGTAGAAAGTGGTGGGGTCTGAAAGGATTTCCACCATGGATGGTTTTTCAAAATACAATTAGATAAAGGTGTTACCTGAGGATCAAGATAATACTGCCTTCACTATACCATGGGGTAATTTTATGTATTCCAAGATGACTTTTGGTCTAATGAATGCAGGGGCCACTTTCTAGTGCGCCATGGAAATTTCCTTTGCAGAGGAGAAAGATAAATTCTTAGTTGTCTACATGGAAGATATCACTATGTACTCTAGATAAGGCAAGGAACATATCATTCATTTGGAGAAATTTTTCCTAAAATATAAGAAGTATTAAATATCATTAAACCCGAGGAAATCAAACTTTGTGTTGGAGGAAGGAAAATGGTAGGGATACATCATTTCAAAAGATAGTATAAAGATTGATCTAGAGAGGATCAAGGCAATCCTGAAGGTTGAAGAACCAAGGAGAAAAAAGGAAGTGCATTCCTTCATTGGACAAGTAATGTTTCTAGGAAGGTTCATCCCCAGTTTTTCTGAGATACTAATGAATGTCACTAACATGCTGAAGAAATACCTTGAGAATAAATGGATAGTGGATGCAAGGAGATATTTCAGAGATATAAAACAGGCTATTACAGAAGCCCCTATTCTAGTAAGTCTAGATTTTAGCAAAGATTTTTTAATATTTTCTTATGCTTCTGATCACACAGTTGTTGGGGTGCTATTACAGAAAAATGATCAAAATATTGAGCAACCTATAGCATTTTTTAGCAAATTGTTAAGAGATGGGGAGTTGAAATATGACATAATGGAGAAACACGCATATGCTATGGTCAAATCTCTAAAATATTTAGAGTCTATGTTCTTCATTCACACATCATTGCTTATGTTCCTAGCAGTGTGGTGAAGGGAATCCTCACACAACCTGATCCAGAGGGAAAAATAGCAAAATGGATTGTCATGTTACTAGAGTATGACATTGAGATCAAGCCCACCAAACTGATTAAGGGTCAAGGACTGGAAAAGATGATGACAAATTCCAATTGTGAATCCTTGCAACTAAATTTCCTAACCAGTCATTCGAACCAACTTGATATATAGGTGCAGGTAATGCATGATTTCTCCATATCTCCATGTTATTTTTAAATTGTGTATGTGCTACAAAATTTATAGGCTCTTGCAGGGTCAAGCAAAAGAAGGGAAGGGTTAGTGAAGCTAAAATATTCCAAGTTTTGTATTCTGAATGAATATCTATATTGGAAAGATCTTGGTGGTGTTTTATTAAATTTTATTTTGGAGAATGAAGCCCAACATACTACACAGGACTTTCATAAGGGAGATTGTGGGGGGCACCATTCTTTGACAGTAACAACAAACAAAATTTTGAGAGTTGGTTTCTATTGGCCCTCATTATTTCCTAATGCTTATAAAGAGATCACTAGTTCCACCAATGCCATATTTTTTATGGTAAGAGAAAAATTGCTCCACTTCCTCTTAATCCAATATTTGTAGAAGCACCTTTTCAGCAGTGGGGACTAGAATTCATTGGGGAAATACATCCAAACTCTTCAGGACAACATAGGTGGATTTTGATGGCCAAAGACTATTTTACAAAGTGGATTGAAGTGATACCTACTAGAAGGGATACCGATGCAGTGACTATGGGTTTTATGGAAGAAACATTTTGGCTAGGTTTGGGTCCCCCAGGAGGATTGTGACAGAAAACGAAACAACTTTCATGTCTAAGAAGATGATTAATTTTTGTCATAAGTATCATATCATCCTCAACCATTGTACTACCTATTGGTCACCCTATATGCTAATCAATTACAACTAACACACTGAATGCTTAATATAAATTGTCAACCCAGGGAAGTCTTTTTGTTTCAAAGATAATTAGCACAATCTATGCATAAACACTTAAGTAGCTGATTGAATAAATGAAAGATTAATTGTCCTACATGTCTACTCATTCAAATGCTTCTCATGGCTAAATATAAACTAATTTATCCATCTAAGAATTCAGAAATTAATTTACCTTCCTACAATCATTACTCTAACAATTACTGATCTAGAAAGAATTAAGCTAGATTTACTATTATAGAAAGGAAACTATGAAGATATCAAACTACCAGGAATCAGCTAAGATCTGTTTAAATAATCCAGGATGCAAATTATAAATGACAGTAAAGAATCACACCACTCACAATCATAATCTGGCTAGTTCAATAAATTCCAAGAAAGACAAGTAATATAAATAAACTAGAGTCGATCTTGACTGTAAAAGCTAATTGGCACACCTTGCATAAAGAGAAACTATCCTGCACAATCGACTATCACACCACTTAGTTGTAGCTAATTAGAATGCAATCATTAACTATCAAAGGAAAATTCCATTATCAATCATCATCGTTGCAACTAATTGTAAAATGCATCTATTGTAATTCCACACCACATAACATAAATAAACTAAGCATCTAATTAACTCGGAAATATCTATGGGAAGGTGGTCCCAGCCTTCGAATAGAGACGTTGTGAACTAACATGAATTAAAACACAAAGATATGAAGAATCTTGCTCCTTGTATTAAAAATAGTGATTCATAGTTACAATTCTCTATTACAGCTTACACATTCTAATATTAATCAACCAACCCTAGGCTCAAATCGCCTTCCCGTATATATACAAGAATTATGCAATTTAGATCCACTAATATCGGGAATCCATGAAGATCTATGATATTTAGGATTCCCTGTTACAATAAGTAAGTTACAGCCGTCAATTGAATTGAATGAAGATATGGAATATAGGGAGTATTGTTACTCTAGCTGTTAATGGATCAATGAAATCAATTGGACGGGAGATGCTTTGTATGTTGCAGCGATGCCCTGAGTAGTTGAGCATTGTTGCAGTTGAATTCTATTGCAGCTACCACATGGAGAGATGATCACTGTTTCCATTCAATGTATGGAGCTAGGACTACGAAGCAACAAATGGTATCAAATATCCCTTTCTTCTCCAGACTAAGAGGGATCCCACACCTGGGTTCCTCAAGGCTTGGAACTATCTTTATCAAATCAATACTATATTAGAGAAATTCAAAATATAGAGTTCTAACCATAACAATCCTAGAAATTAATAGAATAAGGCAAAAATAAATCATACATGTAAGGATTTATGCTCAATTTGAGGAAAAAACATCTATCTGGTGTATGTAAATGAAGTAGGACAGGGAAAAAATATATAATTGGTGCGGTAAAAAAGGGGCTATTGCAGGACCCAACATCTCCCCCCAACTATCCAATTGCATGCCCTCATGCGACAACTTCCACTATTCTGAGTCTGACTCTGGACCTCATTCATGGAGAGGAAAAAGTGAACAAACTTTTAGGTTGTTTACCCCCATCCAGATATCCATTACAGGTATCCCAATACTTCCAGCATTGCCTCTCCTCTGCCTTAGTCAATGTATAACCATCCTTGTATGGCTTTGCTTTCCACCATATAAGTGGAAAATTGTATTTGAGTCCTCGCCAGTGAGGTCCACACTTCTTCATGCAATTAGCATATCCTTCCACCCTAGGGAGAGCCCATTTAAAATTTCTGAAACAATAAGGATCTCTTTTTTTTCAAAGTTGAAGAAGAAGTTTTCCACTTGTGCTTTCTTCCTTCCAGGGAAATATGTTGTTGTTTGGAGATTTGATTAACATAGGTGGAAATAACCTTTTCTTGCAGTTCCCTCAACTATTGGGTCTTCATAGGAGATGTGAGCCTCCTTCCATGGAGCGTAAGGAGAGATCGAGGAGATTGAGGTTCACTCCTAATCCATAGATTGGAGCTGGCCTCATTCTGAGAGATTGTATGAAAATCATTTTCCCACTGTACATGATTATTAACAAAAGAGGAAAAGGATCTCAACTAAACATCTCCAAAATAAGGAATAGGGTTAGAGTGAAGGTCCATGGGATAAACCATCTCATGCAAATAGATTTCATGCAACAGATTCTGTTTAGTGAAACTGCTCTCCACAAAGGTCTCGAAGAACTTAGCAGAGGGTGTCAACTGATAAGATATTCCCTTCTTCAGGGATTTCAATTTAAACAAGGTCATTTTTTCATATAGGAACACTGGATAGGATGGAGATGGAGATCTAAAGCTCATCAATTCCCTAGAGAGAGTGTACATTTGATCTTTTTCTTTCTGCATGGATTTGAATTTCTTTAATTTCTTCAATTCTCTTTGCACCTCCTCCCACCGAAACCTTTGAAAAGTTAACTCCTCTTCCCATTTATCCCTTAATTATTTGATAGTCCTTATGTATTCAAAAAGGGGAACCATCCCTTCCTGACACCGGTCAGCATGATTTTTACACTTCACTTCTAGCTTCAATGGTGAGAGCTTTGCATCTTTCTCATCATCAGAATTTGAATTAATAATTTATTGAGAAATTTGCATCCCTTAATTGTCACCAGATGTCTCAGAATTCTCACTTTGTATTGACAGCATAACAACTTCCTCTTCCATCATTTTTGTAGCAACCTTTTTCTATGTGGTTGCTTCAGCAAACAATTTTGGGAATCCTAGTTCTTCTATGACAACATCCCTCTTCTGAATCACATCCCAGTAAACTTCATTCTGTGTTGCACACTCGATAAATAATTTTGGGGATACCGGTTCTTGTGTAACAACATCCTCCTTCTGTAATTCAACAATGGAGACTTCAGTTTGAGTTGCATATTCAACAGACATTTTTAAATATGTTGGTTCTTGTGTAACAACATATTTTTTTTGTGTCTCAATCTTAGCATCTTTGATCTAATTTGCATTTTCAACAAGCAGCTTTAAGGATGTTGGTTCTTGTGTAACAACCTCTTGTTTTTCAATTTATTCTAATTATTGAGGTTTATCTTAAGTTACTTCAATGTATCCTGAAAAATGATACTGATCCAAGAATACTTTAGTATCCCCTGATGGCTGGGATTACATCTGTTCATATTCTCCTAATTCCAGATTAGGGATTACGTCAAATTCTGGCTCATTTTCATCATTTGGCTCCATTGCGGGTACTTATTTTTCTCCTTCATTTTCCTGTGTAGGTTCTTGTGCAGTGAATTCCCACACTCTAAATTTATATCATGCTTGGTTAATATTTCACCACATTTTGGACACACCACTTTTTCATGTCCTTCACCTCCCTCAACAGGAGGTGAACCCTCCAAATGATCTGCAGACTCCACCAATGTATTCAATCTTTTCTCTACCTACTTTGTACATGCTTATTTCCAATTATCCAATTCACTCTTAAGAATTTTCACCTCCTCCTTTAGCAATCCATTCTCATACAAAAGACTCTCAATTTGAGGTTCTTCTGCAACAGGTTCTTGTGGAGCAGCAGTTGATCGGGGTGTCAGAATGGGAAATTCGATATTTTCTTCAATGTTTTCCCACTTTACCCACGTCGCTTTTGCTACTGTGATAGACCTAGTTCTCCTTCTCTTCACCTTCCATGATGACTAACCTTCTTCTTCAATGTGGCATAGTGGTTTCCAATTCTGCGACTATTATAGAAGGATTATTTCCCAATCCATCATCTTCCCTTGTTTCAGCCACCAATTTTGTTTCTTCAACTATAGTTCCCTCCAAATAAGGGGAAGATTCAATGTTAAAGATATCCACGTCTTCTTCTACCAGTGTATCTTTCACAGCCACATCTTCCACTATCGCAACATCTAATTTTTCTCCAGTATCAACTTCTGCTATTGAAGATTCCATAATAACTATTCCCTCTACAGGGTTTGTTGTTGTTGCAACCTCTTCCAAATATTCCTTCTGATCATTCTGATTGTGGTCTGCCACTATCTCATCCTCCCCCCTAACTAAATTTCAGGGAGTCTGATCCTCCTCTTCTACTTCAACACCCCCCAACTGTGTAGGTTCCCGAATTATATCAGGATGAGCAAGAAATTGTGCCCAGGTTTGGTTCTGTTGTGCAAATTCCTTTAAGATGAGTAATTTAATTAGGCCATGGTTAGTAACAGAAGAAACTGTATGTTGGGCTATTCTCACAAACCCTGCCATGTAATGTAGGGTTTTCAACAAGTAAAATGGCATATTGAGTAGATTATTGTGGCATAGATTAGACAATAAAGGAAATTCAGAGAAGTAGACAGTTTGCTACCTACCTTCACAGATAATATATTTATTTAGGAATAATTCCACTTGATTCCAAGGACGAGGTAATGATTCTAGTGCTATCCCATAGCCTTATCGATGAACATGTTCACTGACTACAAGAAAATCATGCACTACAATCGCATTCTGGGTTTTTTGTCCAAACCAACTCTTTCCTACTTGAGGAAAACCAGTAACCTCCACCAAAATTGCTTTTGTGACATCTATGCGCACACTCTTCACCTTCGAATGGGTGTCAATCAAATTAAGGATGAACTATAAAGTTGTTTCTGTGTGAAAACCATTTAGTCGTTGAAAATACTCAATCCATCCAGCGGCTTCCAAAATAGCAAAAACCTCTTCATTCCTACGCAAGGCCCCTATGTTCATGTGTTCATGTCGAGCTGGTCTACCCATATCACTTTTCCTTTGTAGTTTTGACAGTGAATCGAGAAATTACAGTATAGAATTGGAAGTTGCAACATAAGAATGTTCAATGAAGAGCCAAGGTCGGGATGGAGTATTTTAGGAAAGTTAATACAGTTATGAAAAGGGAATGATTGGCAAGATTTGGTACAAATCGAGAAAAAAAGGTGGCGGTCATGTAATAGATATGAGTGCTAGTTCTGACATTGTCCTTGGCAGTTAAATGAGTACGAATGGCTGAAGGGGACTAAAGACAAAGCATGACTATTATTTCCATATTCATTAGTACTTAATGCCTAGTCATGTAAATGGTCAGAATTCGTACCTTTGCAATAGGAGTTACGCCTTAACTTTCTGATTTCATCATCACGTTCAAAAAATAATAATTGTGCATGTGCTATTATGAGTTGGCCACCACCAAATGAGCGGAAAGTACATCAATGTTGGCTGGCACCCATGGAAAATCAATAACCATCTTTTCATTCTTTGAGACTTATGGTTGGAGTTGTGAAATGAGTTGGAACCCACCAGAGTTATTAACGACGAGATTTATGGACAAATTTGAAGGAGTCACAGCTATTTTATGGACAAATCTAGAGGATTCGCAGCTATTAAAATAAGAAAAGTAATCCAAATGTAGTAGAGTTGCATCTGGCTTATGGACAAATCTGGCAAAGTCACAACAACAAAAATAGGAAAAGTAAGAAGATTTTGGTGGAGTCGCAGCTAGAAAATAGGATAAATCTGTTAGAGCCACAACTACGAAAATGGAAAAATAGGCATATTTTACGGAGTCACAGCCAAAAATAGGAAAAATATGGCAGAGTCACAGCTGCGAGAGATGGAAAAATAGACAGAATTCGGTGGAATCGTAGCTGGGAAATTAGGAAAATTAGGTGGAATTTAGTGGAGTCACAACTGTGAGAGATGGAATAACATGTATAATTTGGTGGAGTCACAGCTAAGAAATTAGGAAACATAGGAAAAATTGGTGGAGTCGTAGTTGCGAAATTAAGAAAAATAGGAAAAATTTAGCGGAGTCGCAACTGCGAAATTAGGAAAAATAGGCAAAATTTGGTGGAATCACAACTGCAAAAAATGGAAAAAAATAGGAAAAGTTTCGGTCGATTGTTTATTGCTGTTGAATTGTTCATCTTTTTTCAAGGATTTATTCAAAACAAGAAAATAAGCTAGGGTTCCTGTAATCATTCGGCTTAGTCACACCCGCTTCTCGTCAAGTAGAGTCCTGTACACATTCTTCAAAAGAAAATTGATCAAGCGTAAATGAAAATAAAATAAAAATAAAAATAAAACATCAATTTATTTATGTACAGATTCCTGTGTGGAAATTGCAACGTTCTTTAAACATTTACAGGAGCAGAAAAAAATTCATGCCCTTGCGTTAACTGATAATCTAGATCAGTTGCAACATGCGAAATGAATTTGTCCTTTCAAATCGGCTTATGATATAGTCGCAAACAGTGACCATTAGTGAATAATGGAGTCTGATCTTCATCAATAGTAACTAGGTGGACTGTGCCATTATCAAACACCTTGTCTATTTGGTAGGGTCCTTACCATATTGTACACAGTTTTCCTTTAAAGTCCATCTTGAATCTTGAATCGTACAGTAAGGCCCAGTCTCCTTCACAGAAGACTTTATTCTTGATGAACCAATCATGACACTTGGAACATTGTTGTTGAATTAACGTTGTCTAATGCACAACAGCTGATTCAATCTGTTCCTTTGAGGTTATGTCAAGTCTAAGTTTGCTTCCATGGCTATCTTTAAATTTTTAATTTCAAATTCAATGGGAAAGACAACATTCTTATTGTACACCAATTCATACGGGGAAAATCCCATAGTGTTGCGCCATGTGGTCCGATATTCCCATAATGCCTCTGGAATTCTGTAAGCCTAGTGTCTACGATGGCTTCTGACTGTTTTTGTGAGGATAGCCTCAATTACCTTGTTGGTACTTTCCACTTGGCCATTGTCTTGTGGGGGATATGGTGAGGTTATCTTGTGATGAATGTGATATTTCTATAATAGATATTCCAATTTGCGGGACACAAACTGCAGTCCTTGTAGCAAGGATTTCTCCCTACTATAGGGGCATGAATGGCTCCCTTCTGCCTATAGGGCAGAAGGGTAGGTTCCTACTGGTGGGTAAATGTAGAAAATAAAACGTAAGGTAAATAAATAGAACAGTAAACTAACATAAGAACAGAAAGGAGATAGAAGCAATGATGAACCCCTCTGCACACAAGGGTTAGGGTTCCGCCTCCAAAGACCTGCAATTAAATCTTAAGCTACAATAGATTGAAACACCTGCAAAACAATGTTAGATCTAAAACTTGCAAATGAAATAAGGGTTAGAAAGCAAAGAAAACTAAGAAACTAAGAAACACAACATGAAATATGGTTATACCTTCTCTTGGGTGGAAATGGGCCACCATGCCCTAGCTTGTGGAAGCACCTCTCTTGGATGGGGGAGCAATGGCTCAAAGGAAATGGAGGAGAGGGAGTGTGGGTGGCTTGAGAGACAAAGGTCTCAAGGCATCCATGAGCAGCATAACAATATGCAAGGGAGAAGTTGTTTGAAAGTGACACCCCATCCTCCTTTTATAGCTTTTTCAAGGGGTTTTAGGGTTTTAAGCCCTTGGTCAGGGATTTAGCCCCTTTTTTGGGCTTTTAGCATTTTTTTCCCTAACTGTAGCTCCTTTTAGGGTTTTAGCCCCTTTTTGGGGGTTTTAGATCCGAGGAGACTATTTTGGGCTCCTTTTTGGGGTTTTTAAGCCCTTTTCTTCATCCTTTAGCTATTTTGAGGGTGTGGGGGTCTAATGGAGTGATATGAGGTTCGTGAGATGGTGTCCTTGGGTGGTGTAGGCCATTGAGAGCTAAGTGAGGGATTTTTGGGTTAACAATCCTCCATCTATAACTATCTCTTTGGGTACTCCAAAATGGGTGAATATTTATCCATACAAGAAACCCATTATAACTTAGTCATTAGCCTTGACCAAAGCTACAACCTCCACCCATTTGGTCATATAATTGGTGCAAACTAGAGTATATACTTTTTGCTTCAAGGGAGGGTTGATGGGCCCTACAAAATCCAGGTCCCATCTGTTGAAAGGTTCAACCACCAGCTGTGGTTGAAGAGGCATCTCATCTATTCTGTTTCGGTGGCCCATTCTTTGGCAGCTATCATAAGCCTAAACATATTTCTTTGCATCCTTGAAAACCATTGACCAATAATATCCCATCCGTAATACCTTATGACATGTTTGTTTGTCAGCAAAATGTCCCCCACGGGGCTCATCGAGGCAATCCTTTATGATACAGAAGATTTAATCCTCCCTTATACAACTTCTTATTTCAAGATCAAGATCTGTGTAGAAAATATGCCCATCTATCCAGCAGTACCTGGCACTCTGTTGTATAATTTTTCTTTTTTCTCTCTTTGACAAATGTGTTGGTAAATTTCCTGCAACCAAATAGTTAGCAACATCTATGTACCAAGGAGAATTAGCTGAAACTGCAAACAAATGTTCATCAGGGAAGGAATCTTTGACTAGTAAACTGCCATCATTGTTAGTAAGTCGGGATAAAAAATCAGCAACAACGTTTTCCTTCCCAGGGTGGGATGTAAAGAGGATTGTTTTTCAACGGTGATGATCAAAAGATAGATCAGATCGATGGTGGAAGTCCATTCCACCAATCTACGTTGCACGATTAAAAGTACTTTTTGTATTTGTTGAATCGATTAAACATCTGTAGGTTTCAATGACTGAGATCAAAGACGGTTTAGATCAAGAGTGGAGTTGAATTCCGCTGATCTAAAGTGCTCATGGAAAACACATTTCAAATCTATGGAATGGTTTAAAAGGAGTGCATGTTTCAACGATGGATATCAAGTTTGGGATGAATCTATGGTGAAGAATGATTATGCTTATTGACCATGCGCGTATAAAAACACAATCATTAGAGGAAATTTGGGGTCTAAAATGGTCCTTATAAGAAAACGCGCCAACAATAAATTTTGTGAGTTGGAATTCAAGAACCAATAGAATTTCAATAAAATGAGCCAACCATAATGGTTGAATTGACATATTTGTCATAANCCATGTGTTTTTACTCAAATTTCAAGCAGGAGAGCTTGTTGCATGCAGAATTTAATTCCACATCCAACGATTACCCACATTGCATACTTTTGATAGACCCTGCTACCCCAAAAACAAGAAATACCTGAAAAAATGTGATGATGACATCATCATCACATTTTTTCAAGTGTTTCTTGCTTTTGGGGTAGAGGGGTCCGTCAAAAGTATGTAGTGTGGGTAATTGTTGGATGTGGAATTAAATTTCACATCTAACGAGCTCTCCCACTTATAATTTGAGTAAAAGAACAGGGAGATATGTCAAAAATATGAACACAAAAAGTAGTTTTTTTCATTCTTCCTCCAAAATTAATAACTATTATTTAATATATTTAAGTATTATTTAATTATTTTAACTATTATTTTATTATTTTCCTTAGGAGGCCCATTTTAGACCTCAAATTTTCTCTAATGTGAAATTTACGAAATGTGTTAGGCCCTTTACACTTGGATGGTGGAGATTGCAGGATGTTTTGATCAAAGCCTGAGAATAATTCCACAAATTGAAGTTGTATGGAGGAAATTCGTTGTTGAGATTTGTGGAATTGAATATGAGCCACATATTTTGACAGTTCAGATGGATGTTAAGATTAGATCAACTGTTCAAAATAGTTTCGCCAATCCAAAGTGCAGGGAAGGAAATTGTTGGTAGGAGTGCGGAAAATGTAAATGTTGAAGGTGATCAAGGGTGCATATTTAAGTTAAAAGGGATCTACATCCATAAATCAATCCAGGCATGGAAGTTATAAGGAGGATAGAGAAGGTCATATAACTAGAAATCAAGGTCTAAGACAAATCATGATGGATGACTCAGATTGAAGAATACCAAATCTATGGGTGAGATTAGATTTGAATGAAAACGATGCACAGTCAATATGAAGAATAAAATAATATAAGGACAAGCACATGGTTTCAAGGTATTTGTTTTTTCTGAAGCATAGGAAAATGAGAAGTCAAACTGTGCAGAAGGCACCACCGTGGACAAACTTTGGAAACATCTGTCAGTTGATCAGGTAGGTTTATTTCTATATTGAACTAGTTTTCATGGATGAAATGGAAGATTTAGAGGTTCATAATCTTGAGTATCATAATGTTGAAGAAACCCTAGAGGATAAAGATTATGAAATATTTGACACTATCTTGCTAAATGATAATGTAGAAACTGCCAAAAACAAGTTGAAAATCCTCCAATATCACGGAATTGATACTCATTGAGTATTCAGTTCATATTTATTTTATTTTCCTGTTGAACAAACCTGAAATTGTCCAGTGTTCATTGAGTGGTGCACCAATAATTACTCTCCTGCTGAGGGCGTAGTAATGAATGCATCTATGTCTAAAATTTTGTGTCTAGTAAATTCCCTTGTCATCCAAAACACTATGTTGATCCCTGCTGATTTTTCCCAAATGTCTAAAGAGTATAAAGAAGAAAACCTAGTCCAATTTTTTTGAGAGTCCTCAGTCAAACAAAAATAAACTTTCATCAAAGCCTGCCCAAAACCTAATAATCAATTGTTAAATCACCCTTTTCCCATTGATTACAACCTGTTTAATGAAGAAACACAGTCTCCGATAACCTTGGCAAGTCATTTTTTGGGGGTTAGATATGAATAAATACATCACAAAACCCTTGTTGAGCCTAATGTTCACCCTAAGTATTGATCAAGTAGGATATGAGTAGTTGAGTCAATCTATGCAATCATCATGTCTTAAATTTGATGAGTTTTTAGCTGAGAACATCCGTTGTCAGTTAATAAACTTCCACAGGACAAGAACTTTCAGATTTCAACCATTTCTGCATAGGATGTTTTTAACATTCAATGAAGATAATTTACAACTCCTAGAGATGGTTATAACGGATGAAATGAGTAGAGATTATTGTAAGTTTATGAATTTCTCTTGGCATCAGTGTATAATGTTTTCTTTTAAGAAAAATTACCTAGAGTAATACCTGAAATGAAAGAAATATTAGAATTGTCCCTTGAAAGAAGAATAGGAGATTGGTTCATATCTGAACATGGCACAGTAATTAGGGTATATGGGTTTGTTCATCAACCCTATATCCTACCAACATTTTTGACAGTAAGAGTGTTTGCATTGGAACTAATTAGAAAGAGGTTGATAGTTGAAGATGAGCATTTCTTGAGCTATAAGAATTCTTCAGAAATTAAGTTCCCATGGATAGAAGTTCGTTTTGGCATCAAGATAAAATCATCTTTCCCAATGATTGAAATCATGCTCATAGAAATGGAATTTTTTGTTGAAACTGATGTTAATTACGACCCTCACCATATTATCTCAAATAGGAGACACGAAAATAAAGATAAACCATTTGAACATTCTGAGATGGAAAGACTTTCTGAAGCAGCAAATTGGATGGATTACCCCAAGGATATTAATAATGGTGAGAATATGCAAGAATATTCACTTTCATTTCCACCAGGGAGCTCTTCTCCTCAGCAAGTTATTTCTAGTATTGTTGTTGCATCTACCCATGTCACTCCATTGGCTAGTTTTTATGAAAAAGTGAATAAGAGAGATATCTTAGAAGCCATGGATATAGATGAGGAAGATACTGCTAGAACACCCAAGGAGAAAAAGATTGAAAAGGCAGGACAACTTGTACCAGTCACAAAAGCTAAAGGAAGAAAGAAACCGGTGAAGGTCAAAAATCCCAGCCTTTGAAATACAGGAGTACACATTTGATCACATTCCTAAAGGAGCTGCAGATAAATACAAGTCCAAAACTGAATTGATGGACAAATACAAAGGTGTCGGGGAAAATTATTCTAAGGAAACATTGAAATTATATGATAAATTGAGAAAATTGTCTAGTTAAGATGTATCCCTAATGACTGTTAGGGATCAGGATAAAGACACATTAAATTTTCCAGTGACTATGAGAAATAAAGTAGTTGAATTGATGATGAATTTGAAGAAGGTTCCTACTACTGATATGATACATTTACACAGAGAAACATGTGATATCATTTATATTGATTTGTTAAAAGAAACATTGCAGGTGTCAAAGTTACAATCAAGTAAGAAAAGAGTTGAAGATTTACTCAGAATGGAGAAAGTGGAAAACAAATCCCACCAGACGTCGATTAAGAAACTACAAGTAGAATTATTGGTGGCTAATAGTCAAGATGATAAGGGAGATGCCACACATAAGTTGTTAAAAGAAAAAGAAAATGCAATTCAATTGTTAAAAAATAAGTTGAATATCCCTTCTACTCAACTTATACAAACTTCTTATCTGAGATAATTTGAGAAAGAAAAAGAATCTTTGAATACTGAACTAATTGATTGTAAGGAAAGGTTGCTGAAATTTGAGGAAAAAGAAAAACAGTGGGAGAAAGATGCAAGACTTTGGGATGAAAAGGAAAAGGATTTTGAAACAAAACAAGTAGAGTTGGATAAGGAACTAAAGGAAAAGAATAAGGAGAAAAAGGTGCAAGTTATTTCATCTTCTGTACAATATGGTACATATTCTCTTTCCCAAGCTATGTCTTAAGTAAGTATTAAAGATTCATAAATCACTGGTTTAAAGAACCAAAATAAAAACTTGGAAGACATAGCTGAAAAAAAGAGAAAAGGCAAGAAAGAGATTGGAAGACAAATGTAAGGAGCTGGTAGAAAAGAATAATAAATTGGAAAAAAAAGGTTACAAGATAGCCAGCCTTACAGGGAGCAAAGCATATTATCTGGGATGTACTAATAGCAGAGCAAACCAAGCTCATGCCTTATTTGGATTTTATTCTATACAAAGAGATTGTTACAGAAGCAGCTAGACAAAATGTCTTGATGGTAAAGCAGGTCTTAAATAAAAATCCTATAGACAGAACTCATAATGCAATTAGTTTTTTGAACAATTAGGTAGAAGAGGAAATAAGGAAAGAAAATATCCATGATATGGTCTTGGTTATCACATGGGAAAGAAGAGTGGTGAATAAATATCGACACTTAGAAATAGTTCAAGCAAAAATTGAGGTTATGCATAATCAAATTAAGGAATTCATTGAAATTTTTAATCCTTTATTCAAAAGAGGACTTCCTTTCTTTTGGGAAGAGAAAGGAGGAATGTGGTCTCAGAAGGAGTATAATGACATATTAATCAGTTGCAGATCAAATCACAGACAGTTTGATGATATGCAGCAACAATCTTTGTCGGGAAAAACTATGATTGACAAATTAGCTGGAGACTTTGAAATGTCGTTTGACTTTAAAGCCACGTGTGCCAAATTTCCAGATTTCTCTTATCCAGAAAATGTGGAGCTCAGGGTGTTGGCTAAGGAGATGATCAATTTGGATCTCCCAGTTGTTGATCAATGGAAGATAGTTGAAAATTACAGGAAAATTAAATACAAGTTGCGCTAATGAAGATATGAAGATCAAAGAGACAACTGTAGGATGATCAAGCGATCCAGAATCCTAAGGATGCATTACTATTTTAAATCCAACATGCGCGTTACCCCCATATTTTCTTTTTTATGTAAATCTTGGAAAATGTGCCATGTTAGAGTTTGTTGGAATTTTGTTTCTCATGTTGTAACTAATTTAAGCCCTATTTTGAGGTTGTTCTCGGGGGTCTAAGACACTATAAGTATACCCTCTACAGAGGAATAAAGGGTTGAAACCCATGATACTTTTTCATTATGTAATTTTGAGATATGTCTTTAATAAAAGTTGCAGAGATGAATGTTGGCCTTTGAATGCAAAGATTCATGTGTATTTCTTAGTTACAGTCTATGATTTCTCTTCTTTATGTGCATGTCCTTCTTGTTATTATTTCCATTATGTTTTCTTTCATATCTGAGATAAGTGTGTGATAGTTTTCAGAATTCATACTTTTTTATTATTTGTCTATCGTTTCAGATATTCACAAACACTTTCTACCAAAGTTAATGCAGAATTCTTCTAGTTGGTGCTATGTGTTAATGGAATGTCCTAATTTCTTCCTTATCACCAGACCAAAAACATATTGACCATAACCGAAGTATTATCTTGCTTTTGCAGATATTTCCCATGCAAACTGCTCTACGTTTCTTGATAATTGTGACTCCATAGCCCAATGTACCCTTACCATGTTTCAACCACAACAATATATGAATTTCATTTCATGTCTATATCTGGCCTTGTTATGTATCTGTGAGATATCCTTCTCTATAAATGAAGAAGCCAACTTCCTTTCTTAAATTTTTTCTACTGTTACCTTGGGGTTCACCTTCCACAACATTGGGTGCGATTCTGAGTGTTAACACCACCTATGATCACTTTTCCAACTAACAATAAAGCAAGCCTTCTGCAATACAATGGTCAAACTTACACACTCCGTAACACAAGTCTATTTCTAATTTAATTCCACACGTGACACCACCTAATACAATTTCAATTCCTATCCACTTACAAACTTATTCCAAACTCAAAGTAGGATTTAAGTTATAACCCATCTAAAATTCCAATCTTGGCCGGCCATGCTTTAGAAGGGATCCACAAAAATATCATGAACCAAGCAAAAACCCTCAACTTTTAAAGAAAGTTAAACACACCACATTGTGAAGTCGATGCAACCATCTATCCTTTGCATCAATCAAAAACTACCTTGCATTAGTAACCAAGGACAAAAATGTCACTAATGACACAACAAATACAACTTCCTAGAGTCATACTCAAAACGCAAGAAGCCAAAACTCCAACCTTAATCTCTCCAAAAAGGCCTAACATCCCTATGTTCATTTTGAAGTTTTGAACACCTCACACTCTGAAATAAGGCTCCTTAAAACCTTAATAGAAGGAAAATTAGGGGCAATCAACCCAAACTCCTATTCAATAGAGCATCATTCCTTCCATCCATGAGACTATTCCCACAAATATCTCCTAAAGAAAATGTCTTTCTTGCTCAACTTTGCAAGCCTGAATAGTGAAAAGAAGGCATATTCACAACATAGGGCCCTGAACCAACCAAACCCAAATGGAATTCCTAGCTAGATCCCACCCAACTCTACTCCCCTCCCAATAAAAATGGAACAGACTTGCAACAACCCTCCAATATGGCCAAATATTTTGAAAAATTAGGGAACAACAGACTTGAAACAAGTGGAGAGAAGAGATAATAGTGCAAAACCCAAAAGTCCCTTTGACCCAACTAGAATGCTATGCATGCACCCTGTGTTGAAATGAAATTTGTGAAGCCCTCCAAGCATATCACCACCCACTTGGCCCCATGGCTACTTCCTTGAGTCATGACATCAATCAAACCAAGCCACCCCTCATCCTTAGGCATAATACAAACAACCTACTTGGCAGCATTGAAATACCCCCTTTGCTTAATTTACTTAAACCATGGGTAAGACAAAGACCGCAAAATATACTCTATTAATTGACTGAATCTTACTAGGGAACCAACAAGAAGCATAAGTATGAAAGCCTAAAGAATGCATTCAACAACAATTAGCTTCCAAACAAAAGGGAAGGTCTTTATGATGCAAAATGTCCATTGTGTTCTGAATCCTTTGAATACACCAATCCCACATGACTACAAGTGAAAAAAGCAACACCAAATAAGATACCCAAATACCTCACAATGAAATCAGGCCATCTATGAGTCCAAGCTGCAAGATTCCAATTTTATAGCGCATTCGACCCAACCCACCAATAGTCTGTCTTATGGATCCTGACCACAAAAAACTAGAAGTTGCAAAAAAAATTATCCAAGCAAGCAAGGACTCCATCCACCAATCCTTATCAGCACTCACAAAAGAGAAACATCGAAAAAGTGCTTATTAACGATCTCAAAACTGTTTGAGATCTGACTGTCGCAAAACTTCCCTTTAATACAAGAAAATTCCAACAAGTATCCTAAAGCATCAGTTATCAACACATATAAATAAGGAGCCAAGCGGAATCCATTAGAAATGGAACAATGGGAAAATACACATACACACATAATTCTTGACAAAGACAAAGATAAGGGAATTGGTGAAGAGGGTGTTCAACATAGCCACACAACGCAGGCCATAAGTAAGGAAAATCAATATCTCTAAATTGAATGACCAACCCACCCGATCATAGGCTTTGTCAATGTCAATTTTGACAATAAGGGACCCTTGGCTAAACTCTCAGGCCCACTCCATAGCCTCACATGCTAAAAGCATGATGTCAAGGATAAAATTTTAAGCCTCAACACACTCCCAAAAAACCCTCCTGGGAAGGACAAATCCAAAAGTGCACTTTCAAACTCACTTAAGGGTCACACCTACACAAAGCATGTCTTGGGAACAAAGCAAGGAGGCACTCCTGCACATTGTAGGTCCAAACAACAAGTTTTAGTGCATCCCAACATATTTTTTGTGTAGCAGTAACTAACATTGATTTTGACGGAGATTTAGAGTATTCTAAGTAGAGGCACCCTCAACTTGACCTCTAAATCACCAC
This sequence comes from Pseudotsuga menziesii, assembly GCA_001517045.1. Classification (NCBI taxonomy): domain Eukaryota; kingdom Viridiplantae; phylum Streptophyta; class Pinopsida; order Pinales; family Pinaceae; genus Pseudotsuga; species Pseudotsuga menziesii. The sequence goes on from LPNX010998608.1 coordinate 816,003, forward strand.
ATGTTCATCTCAACCATCCATGTGGCAGAAGGTGACAACCAACAAATAAGCGAAGATGCAAAAACTCACTCTTAACTTTCCTTAACTAACAGAGTATTCTAAGTGGATCACCCTAATTGAGAAAACACATACTAAATTCTATAACATGAGTCAAACCATAGTAGTAATGTTCAAGTAGATATTATCTTATCTTATCTCCCTTCATTTGGAGCACACCATGCAGGATTAGTGAGGTGCTCCAAGAGAAAGAATTCAAACTCTAAATAAAAAGCCAACACTCATTATTAATGAAAATTCATCATTGATGACTAATCAATAATTAGACACTCATTATTTTAGAACAATCCAATGAGTATTGAGCGATATATATGTAAAACACCCCTGTTGAAAATAAAAAATAGCAAAGTAAAAACTATAGAATTAATCACAAAAATCCTAATTATCCTCAAAATAATGATTAAAATGTGTCAATACAAGGGTGAGGCATGCCAAGAAGGCAGACACTCCACTTGCATGACTCAACTAATGTTAACTTGAAATCTAACTCACCACATGCTCATATCAACCATCCATGTGGCAAAAGAAGATAAGGAAGATGCCAAAACTCACTCTTAACTATCAGAGTATACATGGGGCACCCTACTTGAGGAAATAACATAGTAAATTTCTATCTTATCCTATCTCTCTCTCTCCATGTGGAGCACACCATGCAGGAGTAGTGAGGTGCACTAAAAAAAAGAAGTCAAACGCTAAATAAAGCGAAGACACTCATTACTCGACTACTTATGAAATTTCATGGTGCTTGAACGATGGAATAGATAAATATGGGTGACTAATTTTTGGTAAGTTTTTCCTATTTTTACATTTTTCTCTATCTTTTTCTATAATAAATATAACCTCATGTTTCCCTATTTTGTGAAATTTTGAAGTTATCATTTCTGAAATCCATACCTATTTCAGAATATCTTGTGATACTTGCACTTCATGCATAGTTTCCACTATTTCTTAACATTCTAGTTTATATTCTACTAGAAGATTGAATATGTATAGATTGATTTACAATAGATACCTGAAATTTTCTATCTTACCCTCTTATTTTCCTTAATAATTTTTTCATATGCCAGTTACACTAATCAGTGAATTAAATTAACAACAACTTCCACAAAGTTGAGAGGAGATTTTGCTCCAAATCTTTATCTCGCACCTCTAGATAGAAACATCAACCAATTAACCCCAAATGCAACAAACAACATTCATAATATTGCATACACCATAATATTATGACAACAATGAAAATGTTTGATTTGTAGCAGAGTTTTCTTGTTTAATAAAATGTGAGGAAAACCAGTAACACAATCAAATTTGGGGCGCTAATAAATTCAATCTCTTGCTCTGAATATAAGGCTGTAGGAAATACAAGGAAAATATCATTGTAGCATTTGCATTTTAACTCTCCCCCATGAATATACTGAAACATGAAATATGACAAAATTCCGATGATCGGATGAAACATGCCATATCATGCGGCATTTCCCTTTGAGAACTCATCTTTGTATGGTTATGCAGCAAGGCATTATCTTATGAAGGGTAAAATTAAACTGTCTTCACATGATATTTTATTCTTCGTTTGGTGTTGCAAGCAAAGTTTGTCTCCAATTTGCAAGAGTTGAGTAACATTTGATTTATATTCTATCATGTTCATCAATTTTTTCGAGGAAAATTTACCCTTTTTCTTCTTTTGTCCCTTTTCTCTTTTTTTCCTAAACATTGATATTATCGTTTCTCCCAAATCAAAAATATATAGAGCTCTACTATGCAATTTAATGCACATGGAAACCAAATACACACACGTACATTGAGCACCTAGTTGTAACAAAACATTTTTCATAGTTGAGTGGAAAAAGCATTGATTGCCATTTAATTCCTGCAAAACTATAACAAGATGAAAGTCATAAATTCCAACTTTGCAATTCTTATCAATCTAACCAAGATTTGAGTGCCATTTAATGCTGAAAAATGGAATGAGATGATAAATCACAAGCTTATAATTTTGTATCTCTTGTCAGTCTAACATATGAATTATTCAAGCCTTTAAACATGGTTAGATATTCATATCAACAAGGCCTCATCCACCCATTGTAGATAAAGTTAACTACATTTCCTATTTTTCCAACTTATGTACCCCTGCAAATAGTTGCAGAGGATTTAGATAGCTAATAGTACTGAGTAATCATGTCTAGTACATATAGATAAATACCTTTCCATGTTGGTTGAAAAAACATTCAACATATTCAAGTTTCACATCATAGGGTAAAGGAGCTGCAACAATAGTCCTCGAGTCTACTTGTTCTAGAATTACTTACTCAAGCTTTGACAATTTGTTGACATGCCAAACACTCTTCTATGTTCAGTAAAATATTAATCACACAACCTCGCCAGATTTAACTTATTTATCTATTCTATAAAAAAGAAAATATAAATTTAACATCTAAACTCTTCTAGTTATAGAACCATAACACCCAAAATGGACTTAAATATAAAAAATGAATCAAGGAATGAACATGTCAAGATATGAATCCAATCTGATTCAGCCCAACTTTATCGGATTAAACCTATTTCTACTTACATGTAGGCAATATATGAACCTATTTCTACTTACAACTGTATTAATAATATATACTTTTTTAACTTTGCAAAGCTTTTGTCATTTTTTAGATGGATCTGCCTTCACACTGAATCTTAGTCAATAACTAAAAAACAATTAATAGGACAAGACAAATTATCTGAACAATATCTATAAACAACAAAATAATGTGGATGTTTTGGAGTGAGCATGAGCAAATCATTTTCCAGAAACAAGGTAAAGGACAAATTTAACACATTACAATAATTTAAAGTAATGAATACCAATGAAAAATGCTTGTTTAATTCAAAATATGTGTATTTTTAATTTTTTATATTTTCTGATTTTTCCTGGTCCAATTCAGACTCTTCAATTTTTTATCTCGTCAATTTTTTGTTGATTTCAATTCTAGTAAACATTACAATACCTCTCCAGACACTGTTGTAAGTGAGGGTGGAAGTGTTATTATTTCTCCTTATGGTATTGTATTGGCCAGGCCCAATTTTGAATGGGACGATCTAATTTGTGTAGACCTTGGTAAAACTACCTAAAGACACCCTACAGGATAGAACAATATCTTCATAAAATTGTAATATGTTTCAGGTTACTTTCATTTAAGTGGACTAGAAATCCATAGAAGCTTGATTTTCATGACCTTTTCAGAGAAAATATTTCATTGCTTATAAAATGCTCATCGTGACTCATGTATTATAGGAAGTTTTCTAGACTGACATGTTTCTACGACAATACCATTATGGGAATGAAAATATAGGACGATATATTAGCTGCTTTATTGTGAATTATTTTTGAATTGCCTATGTTTTCTTCACTGCATATTTTGGTGACATTGCGAGAGAAAAAATTGATTTTGATGTGGTTGGGAACTATGTAAGACCTGATGTGTTTAAATTGATAGTAAATGACTATCCATTGAATCCTTTCATATTTTCTTCGGGTGCAACAACATCAGAAAAAATGGACAACGGTAATGTATAAATTTAATCTGCAAGCATAGCCCATCCATTTAGATGCTGACTGAATGGATTTAAGAATTGCCATAATGCTCAACTATGCTACCATGTGGCATGATAAACAAGCATGAGTGTGACTAGAAAAAAACAAATTTCTATTGAGAAACGGTTATTTTAAGTATCCAAAATGTAAAACTACAAATACCATATTTCTGTAATAATTTATCTTTGTATATAATGAGGGAAACATGTTATCTAGGTGTCCATGTTAAAGGGAGTTGTGTAATCTAGTCTAAACCATAAATAATAAGGAGGCCATATTTTGAATTTAGCCATCAATTTGAGTATGAAGCCAAGAAAAGGGAACATCATGCCCATAGATTTGGTTCCTATGGAAATGCTGCATAGTTTATCTAAAGGGAAATCCATGCAAACCCCATTGCTAAAGAGGACTAGTTAACATCAATGGAAGATGATTGATATATATATAGGCTTTGCATAGACTGTATTGTACATTTTAAGGTATACATCACCCACCAAAGTATGAAATAAAAATATTGTTTTATATTGGATCGTGCTTAGTTAAAATTACGGCTTCAGCCAACAATGTATTTGTTCCACTCGAGCCTCTATATTGACCATCATCTATTGAAAGGATACTTTACATGGAAGAAACCTCAAAATCAATGGAATCATAGAAAAAATAGCACTACTTATTCATTATTTTTTTATGAAATACACCGAATACAAGACTTGAGTCAATTTCACAGAACAAATAGTGTGTCAATTTCACAGTAGCTGCATAGAACAAATTGATCCAAGAGGATCTAAAAAGGCCAATTTTCAAAATCATCATATTGCAACAAAAATAGTACCATGTCGAAGATCTCGTCAAACCGATTCCAACGGTGCAAATGGCGTGTCAAACGGACTCCGGATGCAAAAGATATTGCGTTTTGAAGTTTGGACCCAATAGGGAAAATTTTCGCTGAAGTGCCACGTGGCACTCCCTCAAGCTTCCACGTGGTATTCAAAAAGTGCATTCTAATGACATGGCATGATAATGTGTCATGATAATGTGGCATGCTGACATGGCATGATGATGTGGCATGCTGACATGGCATGATGATGTGGTATGATGACATGGCATGCTGATGTGGCATGATGACATGGCATGATGATGTGGCATGGTGACATGGCATGATGAAGTGGCATGATGACTAGCATGCATGCATTTGTGCTTGAAATGATTTTTAGGACATTCATGCATTTACTCATGAGAAATTGTAAAATGATTAATATTTGAAGTGAGTGGAAAAATTACTCACATATTACTCATTTATTTTATTCCTTGAGTTGTTATGAAGTTAATGCATGGTTGTAACCAAAAAACAAACATGCCATATTTCTAAAGAAGATGTAACAATTTGGTTTATGGTTGAAAAACCAACATGCTATTTAAAAAAGGGATTTTGTTATGTAATGGATTATTGTTGGATTTTGTAAATGTCATTATGGGGAAGTAACTAAATGTGAAAACCCATGGGCATGTGGGCATGAACCATATTTTTGGTTTATGTTCTTAAAAGCCAAACCAATTTGTAACTAATCCCAATTTGGAGAATCACATGTATCATGCCACCAATAGTAGCTTCTCCTATTTAAGCACTTGACATGTGCATTTGAAGGGAGCTCAAGTTTGGAGAGATGTAGCCCATAGAGGAAGCAAGCATCTGAGAGGCCCCATTGGGGATCTCCATTAGAGGAGCTCAAGTTTGGAGAGATGTAGCCCATAGAGGAAGCAATCATCTGAGAGGCCCCATTGGGGGTCTCCATTGGAGAAGCTCATGGAGAGGCTCTAACCTTGTAGTTCCAGCTCAGAGAGCAAGCATGGATCCATCATGTTCGAAGGTGATCCAGCGTAGGAGACAAAGAAGCAGAGTCAGTTCGAGGAGGCAACATTTCAATTTGCATTTGAAGGAAAGTAGCGACCATCTACACTCTCATCCCGAAGGACAAAGGTGAAGGGATTGGTTGGTAAGAGTGTGACTTTGGTTTTATTGATGCACTTGTCATTCAAACATATTTTCGTCTATTGAGACTATCTTGCAGAAGATCATGTGGCGTAGCTCGAGGTTCGTGGCTCATAGAGTCAGTTGAAAGAGTGCGATTTGCAACATTATGCAAGTCTTTGATGTGCTCAAGGTTCATGGCTCGTAGAGTCAATTGAAAGAGTGTGATTGGCTACATTGGGAAAATATCTTCATGTCCAAGTTTGGCAACTTCTCAAGACAAAGGAGGCAGGCATTTGCTTGCTTGATTTCTGCAGTCTTCGATTGAGTCCTATAGCTTGTGCACTTATGTGACCCATCAGAGACAGTTATGGTGTGGCGGTAGAGATGAACAGATGATGAAGACTCTGCAGGTGAATCCATTGTGATGTATCTTATGTATTTGTGCATCTTTTCAATGGATTGCTCACTCTATGTTGGAGTAGGCCTGGATACGTAGCCAGGAGATCTGGTGAACTCCGTAATCAAATCGTGTCCCTAATGTGCTTGAATGATTTTTCATTTTCATGTGGATGATTCTATGTTACACACTTATATTATGCTCATGTTCACTTGCACTAACGTCAAAAAAACAATCCTATTGGTCCCGATTGTTTCAAGCGGGTTCGATGACTTTCCGAGCTCACCCCCGGGATCAAATAACAAATTGTGTGTCAATTTCACAGTCGTTGTAGATGAAACAATTTTCTCCATCCACTATGTTTTAAGTTGGTATTTTTCTATCCACTTTTGATTTTGATTTGATATTTTATACAAAGCACTTAAGTTCAACCATCCTTTCCAAAGAAGAATCACCGTTGAAACAATGACTTAAAGGAACAAAGCGGAGCGTATGAATTGTAAAATCCATGAGAACATTCTAATTATTTGAAACAAGTATCTATTTTGGACAAGGAAAAGTGACTTCTAAATTTTGGCAAATGGATGCAGAGGAGGACCGTCTTCCAACAACCTATTTTAGTATCGCTTGGCCATGTTAGTCCTCCCACTCCTTATCAAAGCACTCAAAAAATTATTGTATGCCAATATAGTGTGCTTCACGCCCAATTATTTCATTTTATCAAAGAGATTAATAGACTCCATTACAATCCACATCTTTCCATTGCTATTGACCAGGTTGTTGAAGACATCATCATTCCACTGGACTCATTTGTTGGGCATTTTAGACATGAGGGTACTTGTAGCATTGAGTTTCTTCACTCGACTGACGATTTCAATGATAGTAAAGAATGTAAAGATCATGCCACTCAATATTTGATCATATTATTTTTATGACATAGAAATATTATTATTTTAAATCATACCATTAACATTAACCCCATCTTTGAAGAGTTTTTCATCCAATTCTAGCCAAAAAACCGACTCGAATTACATTTCCACTCTATTGTTTCCTTCTCTAGGTAGCTTTTAATCAAACTCTACCCAAAAATCATACTTATGTTGTAGTGTTTCATCAACAAAGGAACTCTATCCATAATTTGGCCCTCCCTCAATCAACCATTGAAAATATGAAAAAAATGAGTAAATCTACTGAATTCTTGTATAGCTAATACAAACTGCAGTGTTTTCAATGACATGAGGTCGTTGCTACTACCACAAAAATATTTTTACACTATTTGAATCAATAACCCATATTTTTTTTGTTTGGATTTTTTTTAAGATAGATTTGTCTTATGTTTAGGATGATTAATCCACCCATGGTCAATTTACATCTAAGTTCTGTGATTTTTAATATTGTTAATTGGGTATGGTTGGCGTTCTTCAAGATTGATTGGGTGTGCTGATTTTTTATCAGGATATATTCAAAGCTATCCCGCCTGAGCACAATGAAGAGTTTAACACTATACTTAAAGAGCCGATTCAATATCTTCCAGAAGCAATCTCTAATTTCTTGGACCAACTGAATTTTAGAATCTCGTGTATTAATTATCAAAACCAAGTTAAAGTGGAAGGAGAAATTCGTGAGAAACTCGTCAAGTCGACACTGATGGTACAGGTTTCTATGGACGAGCAGAGTCAAATCACCGACAAAGAGCAGAAAATAATTTATTGTGTTTGAATCTAGTTTTCTCATCCCATTTGAGAAAAAAGTAATAGGCATGTTTTGCAGTTTCTGCTTTACCTAATACTTTCATCACTATGTCATGGTTTAATGTTGGGAGTACAAGTCTCATGGTATGTTCTAATTTAGGGTTCCAATGCCTACTATCCATGATTTGACAGACATTAGCAATTGGTTATGTAGGGTATTTGGACTTACCTTTTCTTACTCTGGGTTTGACGGTTCCCTTGGTCACTTGAGATGCTTCTTCTTCTTCTACCATATCAGCAACACCTCTTGGAGTGTATGAGATTAGGGTATCCTCTATCATATGTTTTTCACCTGGATCAACACTAATTATTGATGTCATAGAATGAAGGAATGTGGATCCACAGATGTGAGAGACCCTCCCTGTGGGAATAATCCTGTGAGGGACATTCACAATCCTTCCTGAAAACATGTCGGACAATGGTGTTATGACCAAACACCTAGAATATTTGGATAGTGATTCCATTTCTAGGGCTCGACTAGATGATAAAGAGCTGGACTATTTATATATTGAAGCCATTTCCAAGGATCGACTAGATGATAAAGAGATGGGACAAAGGGGTAATTTTGTTAACAAAACGATCCATGTTACCTGCCAAGTTAACTTGCTTCAGCCACAGCTTGAGCAAATGTGACCACAAAATGGAAATCGATTGAGGATTGATTTGAGCTCATACCTGCCAAAATAACTTGCTTCAACAATAGCTTGAGCCAATGTGATATTGATTGAATTTAAACATGACCTCATTGGAGAATAAAAAATGACAATGCAAAATGGGTGCATATCCAATGGTGGTGGATTTTCTAGTTTGAGAGATAACACAATATAGGCTAGACAATTTCTTCCTTAAATTAGTCAATTTTGCATGTACACATTGAATTAGGATATATGGAAGATTGAAGAAATCTTGTGTAAATGTATGGATTGCTACTAGTAATGTCAAACCATATGGTGCAAATAGTTTTCAATAAACTATATAAAAATCACTTTCAAATTAAATAAATAAAGAATGCACATTTAGGTTATAATTGGTCCCACTTAATGATATGGCCAAATGGTTGTGAATCCATTTCTAGGGCTCGACTAGATGATAAAGAGATGGACTATTTATAGATTGAATCCATTTCCAAGGATCGACTAGATGATAAAGAGATGGGACAAAGGGGTAATTTTGTTAACAAAATGATCCATGTTACCTGCCAAATTAACTTGCTTCAGCCATAGCTTGAGCGAATGTGACCACAAAATGGAAATCGATTGAGGATTGATTTGAGCTCATACCTGCCAAAATAACTTGCTTCAACAATAGCTTGAGCCAATTGGATATTGATTGAATTTAAAAATAACCTCATTGGAGAATAAAAAATGACAATGCAAAATGGGTGCATATCCAATGGTGGTGGATTCTCTACTTTGTTTGGTGGATTTTCTAGTTTGAGAGATAACACAATATAGGCTAGACAATTTCTTCCTTAAATTAGTCAATTTTGCATGTACACATTGAATTAGGATATATGGAAGATTGAAGAAATCTTGTGTAAATGTATGGATTGCTACAAGTAATGTCAAACCATATGGTGCAAATAGTTTTCAATAAACTATATAAAAATCACTTTCAAATTAAATAAACCGGCGTAGATCCAAATCCTAGGCTCTATCAAGCGCCGAGATGGATCAAATCTCTCGAGGTGCAAACCTCTTCTTAGGTATCCATTGATTTGATTCAAACCAAAAGACAAATCTTTTTATTTAAGGTCCACATATAATATTTTTATTATTAATATTTAATATTATTTATGGCTAACATATAATATTTTTTATTATTTTTTATTTTGTTAAGAACGAACATTACAACATTTCCCCATACATGGTTTTAAAACCATATGCAAGGCCCTCCTACAACCATGGGTTGTTTATGAGGCCTTGCACATGGTCTTAAAACCATTTGCAAGGTCCTCATAAACCATGTGCAATAAAATCATGGGTTATTTAGGAGGCCTTGCACATGGTTTAATAAAAACCATGTGCACGGCCCTCCTAAACTATGTACAATAAAACCATGGGTTGTTTAGAAGGCCTTGCAAATGGTTTTAAAACCGTGTGCAATGCCAACATTTTTTTGCGGATAATTCTTGTTATTTATTATTATTTTGTTAGGTAGGAACATTACAACATCTCCCCCATATTGTGTTTTTTTCTTGACCAACATATTTTTTTACGGATAATTAAATTTTTACTTTTTTGTTGTTTTGTTAGGTAGGAAGATTGCAACATCTCCCCCATATTAGATTGGTTTTGTGGCCGACATTTATTTTGGCATATAATTAGAAATTTTATTTTTTATTAATAAAAATAACGTTACAAGATCTCCCCCATACTAGGCTGTAAAACACCTCTTAGCGCAATAAAGAATGCACATTTAGGTTATAACTGGTCCCACTTAATGATATGGCCCAATGGTTGTGAGGCTAACATAAATTGAAGTCGGAAAATATATGATGTATATTTAACATGTTCATTATATTTGTAGGATATTTTATGGTGAGAGTAATGATGATGTGCCAAATGATGGATGCACCCAAAATTAATGTGCTCATTGTCCAAAATCATAAAATATTTGAGGTTAGTCTCTACAAATTGGTTTTATATATTTGAGGTTAGTATCTACAAATTATTTATATATTATCATATTGTATATTATATATAAATTATATATATTATAATACTATAAATCAACTCCCCAAATGGTGTTATAGCTCAAAATGACACATCTCTTCTTGTGACCACTTTCCTATGTTTTCGTCGCATGTCAACGCTTCCATGTCGACACTTCATGAAAGTCACTCAAAGTCACTCAAAAAACACCTAACTTGGAGGACCCATATCTTGAGTTCTGTAACTCCATTTGACCTCATCTCTACATCATTGGAAAGATAATTCTGTTAGCTAAAACTTTTTAGAAGACACCAACCTCTGAAAATTCCTATAAGTACCCTTAAATGTGTTTTTTTATGTGTACATGAGTTTCCTTAAGGAAACCCACATACGTACGTGACTGCCTATATATAATACCCGTGTACGCCTACAAAAAATGTCAAAAAATATATATATTTTTTGAAATTCGGGTAATTCGGGTAGTTTGGGTAGTTATGCAACTGACTCCTTCAGTTGTAACTACTTTGTCTTCGACCCTAACTCTTCTTTAAGCATATAAATAGAGGTAGGGAGGTCCAAGAGAGGAGACTTGAATCTTTGCATCATTATGCTGGAGGAATTGGGACTCTGTTTTCCCACACCTTTTCCCTAGTGATCATCCCCTTGTGTTGCAGAGCTTGGAGGCTGAGTTCCTTGGAGAAGAGAAGCAGCAAAACCAGATCAAGGTTTAGTGAGGTGCTGAACTTGAAGAGAAGGTATATTTGTACTTGTTTTCAAGATTATTAAAGATGTGATGTCCTTCTTCCCAGATCATTGTTCAATATGTGATTGAATTTCTGTTTATGATCATATGATGATGTTAATCATATTATTATTTCATATTTATTTGATTATCATTTATTTATATGTGGTCATAATGGTTTGAGGAAGGTATAATTCATTTTGCAGGTCTCTTGGAGCAAGAGGAGCAAGAAGATGATTGAAGGGCTGCTTGGATCAACCCTCGTTTGTCAAGGTATAAACCATTCTAATATCTGAAACTTGCTTATATATGCTTAATGAAGATTATACATCCACCTTTCAAACCCAGTACGTTGATGGCCTCTTAAACCCTAGCCATATGATACTTTCCTTTACAATAGAACTAGCGACTCTGCTGGGGAGAGCCTTGTCTGTTTGGGGTTTCTCTGTATTTCTTTCAGTCTTTTGCAAGTTTTCAGGTCTTTCTTGCCACTTAGGAACACTTTATCAGTCTGATAGAACATCTCCCCTGCCTTCCTAAGGCAGTTTTTGACCTTTTCGGGGATTTTTTCCACCCATACGCAAGTTGCAGACTGAACAGTCGCGTGTCTGGTTTGGTACATGCGACTTTCTATACTGTCAACCCGCATATGATATGTGAATTTTCAATGTTACAACCCACGTTTGCTTGTACATGTGACTTTCTGTACTGTCAACCCATGTATGACACGTGACCTTTCAGTAGTACCACCCGCATGTGCCCCTAAAATAGTGTTTTTTTCCTCATTTTTGTTGTTTTTTCTGTTGTTGTGGGTTGTTTGGTAGGTATTTTGGTGTCCTATGCAAGTGCATGACTCTATGAAGTTAGTGTCATCTTGTTTTGTTTTTATTTAACTATGTGGTAATCCTTTTTATAGCATTAGGTTTTTCTCTTTGCTCTTTCCCCCCACCCCCTTTGCTTGGCATGATTTTTGGCTTATGTTTCTAGTCATCCTCTGTTAGTGATCTTTGTCTGAGTTCAGAAGCTTTTCGGTGTTTGTTTCCTTCTTCTTTTGGTGGTTAACTTCAACATGCCAAAGTAGTTGACTTGTCTCTTATGCAAGCCTTCCTTCCAAGTAGGGTTTATACTGACTTTAGGGCATTCTAGAGTTTGTTTGGTGGTTGTATACTAGTGTTCCTTTTCCTTTGTTCTTGTTATTTGCATACTTTTGTTTGTAGGTAGTTTTTCTTTTGCATTTATAAAAGAAAAATAAAAAGAACATATACTTGTTTATTATGCATGTAGATTAGGTTTTTAATCTAGATTGCATGGCATATCATTGTTTTTGAAAAAATAAAAATAAAAAGAATTTGTTCTTTTGTGGCTTTCAAGTTTCTATTTGAAAAAGAAAGAGAATAGTTTTTTATTTTTGCATTTCATTTCTCTTTGCTTAGTCATTTTGTTTTAACTTTGAGTCAAAACACCACATAAGTTTCACGCCATTTACCCTCTGACTAAAAACAACCCTTAAAATAAACAATAGAATTTAAAAATTATTAGTAATTTTTATTTTATAGGGTCATACACCAACTAGCTCAGGCTAGACTTGTGGGATAGGGAGTTTAAACTCCCCACAAGTGTTAAAATTTTAGACGTAGTTGGCCAATCACTAGGTAAACCCTTTTCTATGTTGATTGTATCTGGGAAGCTCCTCTCAAACGAGAGTTAAGCATGAGGCCATGTGGAGACTTGGACTGAGGAGATAACCCTCTGATTCCTTATCAAAGCGTAGACCATGGTTTTTGCGCATCTGGGGATTCTATCTTAGACAGGGTTTCGGGCTTTGCTACCCTGCCCATGCATATGAACCAGGCTTGCAACCGTCCCCCCAGACTGCCAATATAGTTAAGGTAGCCTTTAGTCTCTTTGACATCTAGGATTCATACACAGACACCGGAAGTCTATTTCTGGTTGACCTTGGGTGGGCTTGGAAGGTAACCCCGGTAGAAGGTGTAGGAGGGTGGTGGGTGATTCCTCCGCTTGTGCCTAATAACATCTATAGGGAGGCCAAGTAACCGTCTATCATCTTTCTTCTAGAAAGAATATCTTATACCTATTTGTCTGTTTGACTTTAGGACTTTTTAGTGAGTCTCGTGTGGTTTGTCTATACTTAGTTTGCCTTCAGGTGTATGCTTTGTACTTTTGGTTGCCTGTCAAACTCATACTTTGTCTTATTGTTTGAAACTATGGCTAACACCCCTTTGAACACCAACCAAGAGATCCCCATGTTGGGAACTCCTTGTACAATTCCTCTCACGAGGAATGTTGGTGTTCCCTTGATGGCCACCCTGAATCTACCTGGATTCACCCTAGGGCTACCCGTGTGGTTGTTTTCCACTACAACCATTATGAATGCTCCTGATGCTTCTCAAGTAAGATCCTTATATCAAGGGCATCAAAACACTACTTCTGCTTCACCTATAGTTGATTCTCCTCCTCCTTCTACCTCATGTGGTGAAAGTACTAATACTAGTAACCGACAGTCTAAAAGGAGTAAAAGAAGGAGGAATAGGAAGAAGGAATGTAAGAAAGAGGGAACCCATTCAACCTCTATAAGTCAAGTTTAAAATCACCACCCAGCCTCTGTATTTCATGCTGGGGGAACCAATCCAACCTCTACAAGTCATGTTGGATCTAAGCACTCAACCTATGCAAGTCAAGTTGATCTTCACCATCCAGCATCTGTTGATCATGCTGGTGGGATCCTTCCAACCTTTCCAGGTCATGTTGGATCTATTCACTCAGCCTCTATAGTTCATGCTGAGGGCACCCATTCAACCTCTGATGTTTAAGTTGAACCTCCCCATCCAACCTCTACAATTCATGTTGGATCCATCCACGCAACCTTTGTAGTTAATGCTGAGAGAACCCGTTCAACCTCTGATGTTCAAGTTGAACCTCCCCATCCAACCTCTGCAAGTCATGTTGGATCCATCCACCTAGCCTCTAAATTTCATGATGGGGGCACACACTCAACTGCTGCAAAGCATGCTGATCCTAACCTTTCAGCCTATGTTGTTCATGCTGGTGGTGCTTCTCCAACCTCTGCAAGTCATGTTGGACCCAGTCTCTCAGCCTTTGCAAGTCATGTTGGGGGCAGCCTCTTAGCCTCTGTGGTTCATGCTGAAGACAATCTGTCAGCCACTGTGAGTCATGTTGACACTGTTGAAAAGACTAACCATTCAAAACACAAGCCCAAGTTTCCTTGTAAGCTTTGTGAGGGAGACAAACTTACTTATAAATGCCCTTCTATTGTGGAGGTGTGAAGAGTTTGGTTTCACGGTCATCCCGTTTTTGAACATTCTGAAGTTTTTCAACAACCAGCCTCTCTTAGTTAGGTTGGACCCAATCACCTAGCCTTTGGTGATCATGCTGGGGGAAAACTCTCAGCCTCTGTACGTCATGCTAAGAGAAAACAGTCAGCCACTGCTAGTCATGTTGACACCATTAAGAAAACTAGTCATTCGAAGTGCAAACTTAAGTTCCCTTGTAAGCTATGTGAGGGAGATCATCTTACTCACCAGTGCACTACTATCACAAAGGTGCAAAGAGTGTGGTCCGAGACCCAAGGATTTCCTTTTCCTGAACAACCTATAGTTTCTCAACAACCTACTCAACCTTTGGTTGATCAAGTGGTCGAACCAATATCATCTTTGGTCGATCCCACTCTTCTTTTGGAGAGTGATCCTGATGTGATTGAACCAATGTCATCTTTGGTCAATATCACTCTCTCTTCGAAGAGTGAATTTCACAAAGCAGTTGAATCGATTCCATTGTCGATCAATCCCACTCTTCCTTTTGAGAGTGAAGTGTTTGCTAGTCACATTTTCTTCACTGCCAGTTCAGAACTTACTGAACAAGGGGGCATTGAACTTGCTTCGAATGAACCCCCACCAAGCTCTTGGATTGCTTCCTTTCATTAAGATAGCCTAGTTGAGCCACTCATTCCTTCTAACACATCTTTCCAGATAAAGTTCAAAGTTGAATCATACATGATTACTCGTTGTATTGTTGATGAAGGAGCCTTAGTTAGTATCTTATCTACTCGTGCTTGGCGAGGCATGGGATCTCCTGGCCTTGTGTCGACTGCTAGTCAGTTATTGGCATTTGATAGAAGCAATTGTATAGGCTTGGGAATTCTTGCTCAAACACCTGTTACTTTGAGTGGGAAGACCATCTTAGTTGACTTCATGGTAATAGAAGACCCCTTGGACTTCAATGTGCTCCTTGGACGTGATTATGTCTATGCCATGCAAGATGTGGTGTCAACATTCTTTCGTGTGATGTACTTTAATCATGGTGAAGAAATTGTCACTATTGATCAGTTGGATTTTCTTTATCCGTCTCCTGACCCAATTAGAGACCAGTTCTTTCCTTTATTGATTCCCAGTGTTTCTATAGACACTACCCTGCCACAGGTGAGCTATGTGGCCTCATGTCCTTTGTGTTCAATTGCTACTGAGAAGCAGCCTCTGTTTTCATGCTTACTTTCTCGGGACTTGGTCCCAGCAGTTGACTAGGTGAGTCATCCTATATAGACTGTAGATCCTGCTCTGCACTCTGTTGATCCATTTGAAAGTTTAGACATGTTTCTTATCTCAGATGATCTCCTTCCTTCATATGAAGTCTTCCTAGAGTATTTGATACAGTTTGACCTTCTTTTGGATATTGGTTCAGTTGTGACTAAGTCTAACCCTAATTTTCTTAGTAATATTGATCTTCCCATGGATTGGTCTTCTTATGTTGATCTTATTGAGTCTTTTGACTCTTCCTTTGAACAGCAAGTCAATGATCCTGATGAGTTTGATTTTTCTTATAAATTTTTCAACTCATGTGATACTGATTTTGTTCCTGCAGACTCTATCTCCCTTGTTGATTTTTTCCTTTCTTCTGAGGTTGATCTTATTGATTATAAACCCTCGAGCCTTGGTTTTATAGAATCTTCTTCAGTCAATTCTGCCTTGACTTTACCTTTTATAGAAGATAGCAAAGTCACATGTGTTTCTGCCAAAGTGACCCACATTGGATCTTTTTGTTTGAATATGATCTTGATGTTGTTGTTTCTTAGAGACAGGATTTTTAGTTGGATTCACAACTATTTACTAGCCTCGTCTTGTTGTTCAAGCTGTAATTGCATGTGCATGTGCCCTGCTCGCTCTTATGAACCTGATGCCGGCTTCCATGCTTTTAGGTCGTTGTATAAGCCCTCATCTTTGTTCTCATCGTCGCTAAGACTTGTATCATTTTACCTTTACAACTTGACACCCTTTACCTTCAGGAGATGTTACCTGAGTGTCTTTATCCTGCTCATGTTCCTTGCATTATGCATAGGTTTGTTCCTTGCGCTTGGAACTAGTTTCGCCTGCCTATGACACTCGTCTCCTCGCATTTAGAGCATTCTTTTTTATCTTCTTTGAGCTTGTTAAAAATAGTAAGGAGGCCATGACTTAACTTTTCTGGACTCGTTAAAACTTCACGGAAAAGATATTGAGTTTCTTTAGGCCCAGGTTTGACTCCTCAAAATAGACTTGACTATCGAGTAAACTTGTCTGTTTAGGCTCGTTAGGAATATGTGAATGGGCATCCACATTGGTGGTAGGTTATCACTTTCTCGGACCATGTGGAATAATACGAGAAAGGAACACTCTCTTTTCTTCAGAATTGAGAAGAGTGTTCTCAAGCATAG
This sequence comes from Pseudotsuga menziesii, assembly GCA_001517045.1. Taxonomy (NCBI): domain Eukaryota; kingdom Viridiplantae; phylum Streptophyta; class Pinopsida; order Pinales; family Pinaceae; genus Pseudotsuga; species Pseudotsuga menziesii. Next base: position 832,881 of record LPNX010998608.1, read on the forward strand.
GTTTATCACTTTTCCGGACCTGAGGGACTAAATTTACAGAAAAGGAACCCCCGGTATGAGATTAGTTTTCTCTTTTTCGTGCTCTGGACCAAAACATGAAAAATATTTCGAGTGTACTTTATGTCTTTTTCATGCTCGTTAAACCCTAAAGAACAAAGCATCAATTTTATTGTTGTAAGCCCCATTTCTCATAATCAAATGGATCTTTCCGAGTGATCTTTCCTTCCTTCACACTCGTAAAACTCAGGCTATATGATGCTTTTGAAGGAGCATTGGGTAGGTGGTAATTTAACCTTTTTTGGACCTTCCCGACTAAGTATGAAAAAGGTGCGCCTTACTTCTTTGGAAGCTAAGAGAGTTCTTCTGTGGTTTGTTTTATACTTTTTTGGCCTCAGGAAACTATATTGTACAAAAAATCACCCCCCTGGAGTCTTTTTTGGAGTTTTCAGACTCTCTAAACTATGAAAACATAGTCGATCATGTACGAGTTCGAGATCGTAAAATCCACAAATCAGTGCTTTATCAAGCATTCTTTTGTCTCTTCTTCAAGCTTGCCAAAAATGAAGATGGTCTCGAGTTTGCTTTCTTGGACTCGTTAAACCTTTACAAGAAAGAGGGGAAGGGAAGTTCATTCACATGTTTTTTACATCATGTCAGAAAGTCTTATTTCCTTGAACAAAGCACCGGTTTTGAGTCTATAAACAATTGGGTCCTAGTATTTTGACCTTATCCTGATTCAGAGTTTCTTACTCCTCTAATTGGTCTCTTTTCCAATTATATGGGGAATCTGTCAATGTCTCCTACATTGCATATTTGTGTCATTGGTCATTTTGTGTCAAAAGCTGCCTAAGTCACTTTTGTGCCATGCTCACTGTTCAAGGATTAAACCTTTGTTAGCCATTCTGCAGTTTCCTTGACCTTTTGTGTCGGCCATTCCCTGCTATCATTTCATTACATCATGTCTTCGACGGTCCTTGTCGTGAAATTCTGTACCAATTCCAGATCCAATTCGTCTTTGACTTACCTCGTGTTGAATGATGAAGGATGCCTTAATGCCTTCCTTCAAATGGATCTCTTCCTATCGATTGCAACACATCTTGCTCTGGGAATGAGATTTAGATTTTTATGACAGTACCTTGGGGATTGCAGTCATCAGTGGCAATTTCCCTCGCTATTGGGTAGTGGGAATACCTTAATGTCTCCTACTTAATGGATTATTCAAGTGTTTGACTTTAATTCCTTGTATTCACACTTGTTAGAATGTATTAGGTACCTTGGGGACCATTTTCATTAATGGTGGTTTCCCTCGCATTCGTTAACGGTTCTCATTATTGATCGGTAATCAAACGGTTTCCTCCATGTTCAAATTCAATTCCTTTATTTGCATGGTTAGGATTCATACCATTTGGGTGGTTTGGATTGAATACTTTGGGCCAACAATAGCATCATCATCTTTTGCTATTGCCCAAGTTGTGCAAGACCTTGTCACACTTTATATGACATTTTTTTGAGACATATATATTCCACCTTGTATTCTTGTGGCTATGATCGATTATTGAGCATGGATCCACCTTGTTCATTTGTGGCCATGACTCCTTTAGATTTGATATGGCGCCTTTTCGCATATTGAGTGACCATGATAGTTTCATTAGTTATACATATGTTGGATCCGAATGTATATTTATGGTGATGATTTGTATATGGACTTGTATGTCCTAGAGATCAGTTTTTGTCTGAGATTTATCTCTCTTTCAGGTCATTTATTTCTCCTACATTGCATATTTGTGTCATTGGTCATTTTGTTCGAGCCTTTTGATCTTGCATTCTTTGCTCTCTCCATACTCAGTTGTTTCCTTTATAATGTATTTCGACTATCGTCTTCCACTCTAACCTCATACATTAAGGGGCATCTGTTATAGCTCAAAATGAAAAATCTCTTCCTATGACCACTTTCCTATGTTTTTGTCGCATGTCGACACTTCCATGACAACACTTCATGAAAGTCACTGAAAAAACACCTAACTTGGAGGACCCATATCTTAAGTTTTGTAACTCTGTTTGACCTCATCTCTACACTGTTGAAAAGATAATTCTATTAGCTAAAACTTTCTAGAAGACACCAAAGTCTCAAAATGCCTATAAGTACCCTTAAATGAGTTTTTTGATGTGTATTCGAGTTTCCTTAAGGAAACCCGCATACATATGCGATTGTATATATATAATACCTGCGTACGCCTCCAAAAAATGTCAAAAAATATATATATTTTTTGAAATTCAGGTAATTTGGGTAGTTTGGGTAGTTATACAACTGACTCCTTTAGTTGTAACTACTTTGTCTTCGACCCTAACTCTTCATTAAGCATATAAATAGAGGTAGGGAGTTCCAGGAGAGGAGACTTGAATCTTTGCATCATTATGCTGGAGGAATTGGGACTCTCTTTTCCCACACTTTTTCCCTAGTGATCATCTCCTTATGTTGCAGAGCTTGGAGGCTGAGTTCCTTGGAGAAGACAAGTAGCAGAACCAGATCAAGGTTTCGTGAGGTGCTGAACTTGAAGAGAAGGCATATTTGTACTTGTTTTCAAGATTAATAAAGATGTGATGTCCTTCTTCTTCCCAGATCATTGTTCAATATGTGATTGAATTTATTTTTATGATCATATGATGATGTTAATCAGATTATTATTTCATATTTCTTTGATTATCATTTATTTATATGTGGTCATAATGGTTTGAGGAAGGTATAATTCGTTTTGCAAGTCTCTTGGAGCAAGAGGAGCAAGAGGAGGATTGAAGGGCTGCTTGGATCAACCTTCATTTGTCAAGGTATGAACCATTATAATCTCTAAAACTTGCTTATATATGCTTGCTGAACATTATACATCCACCTTTCAACCCCAGTACATTGATGGCCTCTTAAACCCTAGCCATAGGGTACTTTCCTTTACAACAAATGGGGTGACAACATGACAAAACAAGCAGATCAGTGGTGGCATGATGAGAATTTATACTAGGACAAGGTATGAGGTGGATGTAAATTTAATAGAACTCATATATGAATGATTGCACCTACTAGGATAGAGTGAAAATTTATTTTTATTTATGGAGATTGAACCCAGCACAATCATGGTAGCAACACCACCATCGCCTTAAATTTCTGGGCATTAGAGTCATTCCAGTTTCATCTGCAAAGAGAGGAGGGTATACTTGGGGACTGAGCATGGAGATTGCATAATTCGAAACAAGATTTATTGATGCATTGATGTTGTAGACATAGTAAGGGAGCACTATGGTTCTTTTTTTTTCTTTTAAAAAAAAGGCCATTGGATTTTTCTACAAAGAGGTACTTAGGGAAAATTTTGGATATTCTAAACATAGTCGTGATGAGAAGACTAGCAAACAGGTAAAGCCGATGAATTAACAAAGGAATAAAACTTGGTGAATTTCACTAATAAGACGTAAAATATTATTGCATGTTGAAACTTCAACCAACCATCTAAAGGATCAAACGATGGTGATTTTTGTCAAACGAGATATGGGCATAGCCAGTGTGATGAGCTAAATGCGATGGTATAAAAAAAAGACATCATAATGCACGAAGCGGGAAATAACAAATATCTGAAACTTGACTAGGCCTCTAGTACATTAAATGTATTGAAAGAATAAAATGTACTTGTAAAGTGACATAAGGCGTCATTCATGAATCAATCTACATGCGAATTAGTATAATTTTACTGCATTTTTACACTACATATGGATTCAAGGACCCATTGAATCTGTTTGTAGTGTTAAAATTCATTAAAATGTACAAATTCATTGTCAAAATTGTAATTTTATATTGTCGAGGTGCACATGAACATCTAAAGCACGTCACATGCAAAAATCCACAAATCCCTAACACTATACCCACCTGGAAAAAACACTAAATCTTCCTAACCCCACAAATTCCATTTTGGATTCATAATTGTTAACCTACACATGGTCGGAGATAGAAGGTAGACAATTTACAAAACTTACTAACTTGTAACACTTCATTGTCACAATTGCAATTTTTCAATATTGTAGGAGTGACACAATTAACAATAACTAACATAAATTTCTAATTCATATTCTTCTAACTAGTCATTTTTTATGCCGTGACTAAATAGGTCATTTATGTAAGTCATTTTTAACTCTGTCACTTATTATCTAGTCATATTTGTTAACTGGTGACTAAATTAGTCACTAATTTTAGTCATTTATAGTTGTGCCAGTCAAAATTGCTCATATTTAGTAGTAAATCGCTTGAAAAACCGGTGGTGACTAGAATTTTTAGTCACCTAGTAGCTAATTCCTTATTTTGTAATAGTGAAAGCATTCTCTATGACTGATCTAGGATTGTTAAGATAGTTCATTAGTCTCAAAGTAAGTCAAAATACTTCGAGAATCATGATCTCACAATACAGATACTCATTAGACATGCTCAGGAGATTCCACATGGAATACTGCAAGGAAGCCCATTCTCCTTTCCTATGTTGCATCAAGATAGAGGAAGGTGGCTCTACACCTTTGGTAGATAACACGCTTTACAGAAAGCCCATTGGGAGCCTTCTATATATCACACATTTGAGACTAGGCATATCCTATGATGTGAGTGCTGCTGCTAGGTACATGCAAGAGCCACATGAGCTGCATTGGAAGACAACAAAGAGGATATTGCACTATGTGCAGGGTACTATAGATTATCAGATTCATTATGAAGCTGGTGCACAACTTGATCCCATAGGATTCATAGATTCAGACTGGGCAGGAGATGGGAATTATAGGAAATCCACTTCAGTATTTGTGTTTATGATCGGATCTAGGTCAATTTTTTGGTCCAGCAAGAAGAAAGCAACACTTTCACTGGATACATGGAATCTTGACATAATTTGGGTTTCACACTTCACCTTCAATGTACATTTATTGTGACAACTAGAGCACCATCAAAATTTCTAGTGATATAGTTTAGAAGCAAAGAACAAAGCACATTGAGGTTCACATGCACTATATTCGGGAACTAGTGCATGAAAAAACTATCATACTATATTACTATCCTACAGAGGATCAGATTGCAGATATTTTCACCAAGTCTTTTACTGAAAATAGATTTTCCTTTCTCATGTCTCTTTTAGGTATTCAGTCTTGATTGTTCCTGTTCCTGCTTTTTTTCTGGGGGGGGAGGGGGGGGCATTTACCATGAGGTTTTCCCCTATTTCCTAGGTTTATTAAGCAACATTTTTTATCTTTTAGATTGTATATGGGTGACTTTTGGCCTTGTTTCCAGGGCCCATAGTTGTCCAAGTTAGGATTCATGGGTGGTATTAGGATTTATAATCCTCCCTTGTCCAAACTATCTATTGAATTATATTTTCCTAACTTAGGAGTCATTTAGTTATTATTGGGTCCACTAGTACCATTTGATCCACTTGGAGTAATCGAAAAATGGGTACCAGTCACTAGAGTATGGGGAACATCGATAGAAGCTAACTAGAACTAACTGCACCTTCATGCATCAGTTTAGGAACCTCCTAGACCAATACCTACATTTTAGGAGCCACTTGGAATGTCCACACCAACCTCCTTCTGTTGTTGGAAGTTGGTAACTAGTCAAGATTAGTTATGCTTCAGTTAGATATCCTCTAATTCAGTTAGCGCCAGTTATGCATGTCTACATGTGGGAAGGTGCCAGTTCTCACCTACTTCTCACCTACCACTACAGTTAGACTGGTTTGATAGATTGTAACTAATTGAGAGACTTGATTAGACATATGGAGTTAGCCAGTTGAGCTCCGATAGTGATTTAGACACTTCTAGTTAGCCATGCAGTCAGTCTTGAGTTGGTAGATTCGAATTCATATCTCATGATTCAAATTATCCTTTATGTAACATTGTTGTATACTATTGGGATTAGTAAAGTTTATACTATAAATAATTAAGAATCTAATAGCAATCATTGCTTAAAGATCAATGGCATATTAATTATAACACAATGATAGTTGTGTATGTACAAAACTGTACTTCTCATTAAGTACTTGACAACAAAAATATAGAAGATGATTTCTCAGGAGAGAAACCAGAAGTCATCCATGCTAGAATATTTGGCTTCCTGGTGTACATACATATCCCAAAGGAGAAGAGGACCAAGCCCGATCCTTCTAGGAGAAAGAGTATATTCATAGGATACAATGATACATCAAAGGACTACTGAATATACTTCTAAGGATTAAAGAAGATTAACATCAGTAGAGATGTAACCTTTGATGAATACTTGGCATAGACATCAGGAGGCTACCTACTCAAGAGGTCAAGGAACATGAAGGAACAAGAGTCTGAGATATGGAAATTGGAGAAACAATTCTAGAATATTATAAAGATCATAACATGATGGAACCACATGATCTGGTAGAGACACTTCTCGATGTCCTATGTGTTTCATGACATTAAACATATTGTTGAGCCGTACCTTGACGACCTCCCTGCTCATTCACAGTGATGGGAGGACCATCCTGGTCATCTTAGAGACATATTCCTGAGATGCCGTCATTATAATATACGGCTCAATCCGCATAAAGGTGTTTTTTGCATTGAGACGGGACTTCTACTTGGATTTGTGGTATCCAAAGATGGCATCTGGATCGATCCTTTGAATATTGCCACTATCATTAATCTACCAGCCCCAACCAACATCCTAGAATGCCAAATTTTGCAGGGGAAGGAAAAATTTCTCCGTCGTTTCGTGTGCAATTTCGATGAGAAAAAGCACGGTTATATGTGTCTCCTCAAGAAGAACACTCCATTCTTCTGGGATGACCAAGCCCAATGCACCTTTGATAATCTTAAGCATGCTCTGACTCATTCACCCATGATACACCACCTGGATTATTCAAAGGACTTTCTCTTGTATATTGCTGCCTCCGCTACTACCATCGCCATGATTTTAGTGCAGGACAATCTCCACGGTCAAGAACATGTGATTTATTAAGTCAGTAAGAATCTTATTGATTCTAAAACCCATTATTCACATGTGGAGAAGCTAGATTTGGCCACGGTCATTGCTGTGCAAAATTTTTGTCAATACATTATGCTTTGCACTACCACCGTATTGGCAGACCAGAACCCGATGTACTACATTCTGACTCGTCAGGTACTTGGGGGCAAGTACTCCCATTGGATCGTCATCCTTTAGGAGTTCGATCTCGAGTTTTCCAAGGCTACATCAAAGAAATCCTTGGTTTTTGCTGAGCTTAAGTGTGACCTTCCCTATGCTACCATGGAATCTGAGCCCAGCGATTCATTTCTAGATGAATTCATGTTCCCAATTAGCACTACTAATCCTTGGTATGGAGATTTGCTGATTTATCTCCAGGCCCAACATTTTCAGCCGCATATATCTCACGATGATCGTCACTACATCTGTCACCACGTGAAGTACTATCTTATCTTAAATGATACCTTGTATAGACGTGGGATTGATTCTATTCTCTGGCAATGCCTCACTCATGAGGAGGATGAACACGTGTTGAATGATTTCCACTCTAGAGCATGTGGTGGTCATTTATCTGGGATGGCTATAGCTCAAAGAATCCTTCATCCTGGCTATTTCTGGCCCTTTGTCTTCAAAGACTGTCATGAGGCTATTAAGAAATGCCCACCTTGCCAACATTTTTATCCCAAAAAGTGCACCCATCCTACTCTGCTTCCCCCCGTCATTGTCGTTGGCCCTTTTTCCAAATGGGCGATTGAATTCATGCATTGTAATCCAACCTCAGCCAGGGGGCATGGTTACATCATCGTAGCCGTGGATTATTTCACAAAATGGGCCGAAGCCATGCCTACATATGCAAAAGATGGTAAGACTTCCGCTCTCTTTTTGTTCAATCATATCATAGCTAGATTTGGAGTTCTGCTATCCATCGTCATTGATCATGGATCTCATTTCCATAATCAAATGATGGAGGAATTGAGTGCCAAGCTAGGTTTTCGCCATGAAAACTCTACGCCGTATTATCCACAAGATAATGGTCAGGTAGAGACCATTAACAAGGTTTTGAAAACTATGCTTCATCGAATGGTTGGAGATCATAAATTCAATTGGAATTTTGTTCTTTTTTTCGCTCTTTGGGCTTATCAGACTTCCATGAAAATAGCTACTGGTTTCATGCCATTCCAACTTGTCTATGGACTTGAAGCTGTCTTGTTGATCCAATGTCAGATCCCATCTTTACAACTTACCGTCGAACTTCACCTAGACACTTCCATAGAGGAAGTGAGATTTTTGTACTTAAATAACCTTGATGAGACTCGTAGAGATGCTGCCTTAGCTAATGAGGCACATAAGAAACACGTCAAGACGCAGTATGATAAATCTGTCTAGCCTCGTGTTTTAAACGAGGGTGACCTAGTTTTGACTTATGACCAGAGATATGACAAGCTAGGGAAGGGTAAGTTCGAGTCCATGTGGTATGGACCTTTCATTATTTCCAAGGTGCTAGAGAAAGGAGTCTATGAGTTAGTTGACTATGATGGAATCCCTTTGGGGAAACCTCGCAATGGGTTGTACCTGAAAAGGTACTATGCCTAGGTTTCCTTGGATGGTATCTTGTATCTATGTATATTGATTGACTTTTAGTGTGCTTTCATTATTTTCAAGATGGTTTTGAGTTTTAGTGTCCACGTCTATTTATACCATGCTTTGGTCATGCAAATGGATTTCTACGGCTTCGCTGATGGTGCTTGCCGCCACACCTTGAATCTAGCCTCGGCTACTTGGGTTCTCTATTCCCCAGCTAAAGATTTGGTCAGTTTAGGAGTGGTTTGTTTAGGTCCTGCTACTAATAATATCCCTGAATATGAAGTAGTCACCAGTCTTTTAACTGAAGCTACCTCCCAAGATGTCCATGATCTAGTAGTTTTGATGGACTCTCAGTTCATGGTTTGTCATTTAAACCATGTCTACACCATTAGGAACCCAGTGCTCCTTTGCCTCTTTCGGAGGGTAAGTTTGTTAGAAAGATCATTTGGAACCATTACCTATAGGCATATCCCTAGGGAACATAATGTAGTTGTTGATTCATTGGCTAATTACATCCTATATTGGAATATTGCCCATTCATGATGTTAAATCAAACATGGTATATTGTAAATAAAAATTTAAAGACACATAGAACTCATAGAAAATGCATTTATCCATTTGAGACATATAAACACCGTGTAAAAGTATGTATATATATATATATATATACGAAAAAGTTTTACAAAAATAGGTCCCGAGACCCCATCCAAAGCATGTAGGCTTTCAGGAAAAATCATCATACAAAAAATCCTAAAGCTATCAGATTTTAGTATACATGTCTCATCCACTAATGGTGCTCGTGATAGCACATCACTGCTCGAGCCACCCTACGTAGTAGCCTGCTGAATCGGCCTAGTACTCCCGTCGTAGATCTCTGATATCTAGTCAGGAGGTCATCTATATCAGCATCTAGGATGTCCAGATTCAACCTCTCTAGGTTCTCCTCCAGCTCCCCAATGATATCATCACCCTGTGGCACGAAGCAAGCTCCAACTCGCCTGTCTAATGGAGATGATCCTCTAGGCATCACTGCTCCAACATCTGCATGAAGACAAACAGGTCTCATCACTTATTATAAAAAATATAAAACATAAAAACATTTTCCATTGTTAGGGTTTCTTACTTCTTACTAATGTCACCCCACTACCCTCCAGGTGGGAGTGGTAGGTTAGGATCACCTGTAAAATATGTACCTGCATAGGCATAGTCCTCAACCATGAGCATCTGATCCCACAACCATCTGAAGAACAGATCACCGAACTTCACTCTACCCCTACCCGCTCCTATGCGAGCCATGACCTAGACCCACCTCAGCATACAGGGGTCCCGTTTTCTCAGACTCTAGAAAGTCACCTGGGGCCTCATCTGTGGGACCCGCTCAAAGAAGAATCAAGCTAAGATGGAACCAAAGCTGGACTGCTTCAGCTCTCCCTGTCGACATTTAGTCAGTTGATCCTTGAATATTGGAAGCAATGCTTTCACCCAGTTGAACACCATAGGTACCATAGCCTCTAGGGTGTACACCATATGTGCCCTAGAATCCTGATGTGCACCCTGGCTCCCTGCCACCCTCTGCATGGTGAATAGGGAAATCCGTAGAGCCCTGTCTCTCAATGCACTGATGGGGATTTTCTTCTCGTATGTACCTGTACCTGGTACATAGTGCCGATCTATGAGCTCTCTAGTGGTAATGTCCCCACCACGGGAACCTATCAGTGAGATGGGGGCACCCTGTCTCGATAGGCCAGTTAGGAAGTAGATATCCTCTACCTCCACTGTAAGTATGTGTGCCCCCACCTCGAAATACTATTGTTCTGGATTCCACATTCTTAGTATGTGTTCCAGTAATCTCTCGTCGGACACCATGCTTGGTGTCCAAAAGAACTTTAAGATCCCACAGTCCCAAAGTGCGGCAATGCAAACCGCATTCCTTTTAGCAGCAACATCCTTGTTATCATGTGTTCTTTCCTTCCATATCACCATATTTTGGACACCTAGACCTGCCAAAAACAACAATGGTATGCATTAATATCATCCTTGATTCATTGCAAATCAAAAGAATGAATAAATTTTGCCCATATCATTTGTTTAACTTCTCCACGGCTGGAACTACCTGTTCCCCATTGGAGACAGGTGGTGGCACCGCCTGTCCACCGTGTTCTTGGCGCAATCCTCGGGTGGTACCACGTATCTTGTAAGGGGTAGCCACGGTGCCTGCATATTGGATTTTAGGACTTGCCAAATAGGCCCAAAACCCCACCAAATCCCAAAATAGAAGCTATGAAATGAAATATAAGGGTCTTAGCTGTTACCTGCAACTGACGAGACTAAAAACGGACGATGGAAACTCTTGGTATCAGCTATGGAAGATCTAGCTAGAAAATTCTCCAAATGCTCTCCGCTAGAGGTAAATAGTGAAATGTTTTGATTTTTTACTATTTACTTGCCTTATATAGACATTTTTTGGATCCGACCTACTATAGTTTTGATATTACATCATGTTCTAGTCAAAATCTATTTGTCATAATCCCTTAATGTTGATTTTGAATGCAATTAACACTTGTTTATGAGTCGTCTGCAGGTTAACTTTAGTAAGAAGCTTTGGAAAGTTTGTTTATGGATTTTTCGTACTTTCACAAAATAGAAAAGGTCGTCGAGCGTTTATTATGACACTTTGTCACGCTCGTTAAAATCTAGTATCAAAGTTATGAGTCTAGTTCGAGTTTCTTTCCAGGCTCGTAAAATATGACATTGTGTAAAGAAGCGTCATGGAGTTCTCTTTTCACCTCTTTTTTAGGCTCCTTAAACACAAAAAAGTCGTCGAGTCTGTTTCCAATTCTTTCCAGGCTCAGAAAACATTACGTTGCGTAAAGGAACCTCATGGAGTTCTCTTTAAACCCTTTTCAAGCTCCCTAAATACGAAAATATTGTCAAGCGATCTTGTCTTCTTGACGCTTATTAAAGTATTTGAAGAGTCATCCGTCCGATGGTAGGTTATCTCTTTCTCAGTTTGGATAGGACTATTTATGAGAAAGGAACACTCCAGCCAATCATGACAGGAAGAGTTCTCTAAGGTATGATTTTACACTTTTTCGGGCCTTAGAGACTAAATCATACGAAAAATGACCCCCATGGAGTTTTCTTTTGTATTTGTTCAGACTCTCTAAACATGAACAATACCAAGTTTTCTTTCGATGGACTCATTAAATTAAACATTGAGAGACCCGTTTTGGGAACAAATCCCTCCTCTCTCAGGTTCGTAAAACATATGAGACTACACTTGTCTTTTGACAAGCTATATCGAGTGTTTGTTACCCTCTTTGAACTCGTAAAACCGAAAAGAGGCACTCATCGATCATGATGGGGAAAATTGGAAGGGAATCATTTTGTAAATAATGGTATTTGTTTGTCATTACCTTTGAACATGGCACTTGTCTGCACAATCATGTCAGTCAATTGGGTATTCAGCTGATCTCCATGACGATCCACTTTCATGAGTCATGTCAATCCTTTGAGTCTTTCAAAAGAATGCATTGTCCACTATCGCATTGTGTATCTGTCCTATCTAGTCATGCTTCCAAGTCATTTTGTCGTGCCACCTAATGTTCAAAGGGGATATGAAGATGTTTTACCTCTACAGTCTATACAGTATTTGTGTTAGTATCTTTGAGTCAGTCATATGGTTACTACATTCACATCATTCCAAAACTATGTTCCAAGTTTCGTGTTGTCGATGTGGGACTCATCATGGCCCTCCTTCTATGAGACTATTCCCATCAACATCATCTCATCATCCAGGAAATAGTCTTAGAAACAATATTTAGTACCTTGAGATCTGTATGCCTTAATGATAGATTCTCTCACTCTCAACATAGGTTCACATCATTGACCTTTGATCGATAGAATAGACTGGGTGTTCGACATCAGGACATCTATTTGCACTCAGTAGATTGTACTAGGGTACCTTGGGAATCATTGACATTAATGGTGAGATCCCTCGCACTTGTTAACGGTTTACATCATTGGCCAGTAATCAAGTGGTTTCTACCATGTTCGACTTAAGATCATTGTAATCACATGGATAGAATCGTACTTTGTGGAAGACAAGACAAAGACCCTAGGTATTTGTTTAAAAGTGCTCATTGCTTTTTCCCCAGGTTGCGATGGAGTTTTGTATATCTAGCATGGATCCACATTTGTATGGTCGTGGCTATGCTCAAATTTGCGTTTGTATGACATAGATCTACGTTGTATGTCTGGTAGCTATGTCCAAGTTTGATTCCTCTATCACATGGATATACGTTGTATTCTAGTAGCCATGCTTGTTTATTCCACTCATGGATCTTCCTTGTATTGGTCTGCAGCTATGAGTTTGGTTACTTTTGTCTATGAATCAACATACTAATGTACTACATATGCCTACTTGACGACATGCTCCGATTGAGCCGACATTTTCATCTCCTGGCGATGACTTGTTCTCGAATCTCTCGTTTATTGTATCACTCTAAGACTCATGCTTTGGGGGGCATCCTGTTATACCAAAATCCTATCACCATCATGTGATAATACATTTGACATACCTACTTGCCCTAAATCCCAGCTTCTGGAGTGGAAAATAAATGGTTTTTCATCAATCTGTCATACAAATTCTCAGCATCGCGCATGCCCCTTTATCCAGAAGTGGTACCCCTTCTCGCACCGCCTTTTATCAGTTGTCCACAAGCGATGCCACTGCCCATTGCCCTTGGTCCATAGGCGGTTATTACCAGAACCGCTCTGTCATAGAAGGAGAAGCACGGTACCCTGGGTGAAAAGGGAAAAAGAGAAGTTTATCGAGGCTTCTAGATGATGAACCTCATGTACTGCCTTATCCCTACTGCTGTGGGTTGGTTGAGCTTGAGATCCATCATCCTAGGATCTTAGAGGCCACCTCACGCACTAATTTCTCAACCATCTCTATCCATTAAAGCCCTATAAATATGAGCTCATAGCCATGGTTGAGGTGAGAACATTGAAGGTATTGTTATGCTGTTGGATCGATTCTTGGCCCAAGATCATTTGGAGAGAGCATAGAGAGCTAGAGTCGAAGCTTTTGGGGATGAAGAGCTGGTTTCATGGAGATGCATGTCAACACTAAGGNAAAATTTCATATTTCTAATGCAAGTTGATTTCTGTCTCACATATGATGTTGTTGTTGTGATTTCGCATATATATGTTGCTAGATTCCTCAGTCACTAGCATAGATTAGTAGATCATATTCTGGTTGCTTTGATTCATTTCGTGTTGATCTTTTTTGCAGGTACACAGGTGAACTATCAAATCCTTGGATTCCAGATATCTATAGCATCTAGGGAGAGTCTTCAACCTATGTCCTCTATTTCTTCTGGATCTGAACCATTCAGACCAGTGGAACACCTTGCTGTCTATAGGAGGTGAAATATTCCAGCTAACACAATCAGTATTCTAGGTTGTCTAAGTGTAAATACGAGTCCTGGCATGATATGCAGGTTACTCAGACGTAATCAATCCTAAGACAGGTTATCCGAATGTAAATATGATCCCCAGTGTGCTGCAAGTTATTCATATATAATAAGTCCTGAGAGAGGTTATCCAAATGTAAATATGAGTTATGGAGTGGTACGTAGGTTATTCAGATGTAATAAGTATTGTGGGTTGTCCGAGTGTAAAAAGAGACCTCGCGTGGTACGTAAGTTACTCGAATGTAATACACCACAAATTTTGTCTAAATGAAAAATATACTGGACGCAGGTTGTTCAAATGTAATAAGTCCTTGAGCTTTACCTGGAACGTAAAAGTACTAGTGTTGCAGGTTATTTGACCATAATCAGTCCTTACATATATATCTATATATGTGTGTGTTCCCATGTTGGAGATGATAAGGTCACGAAGCACGTGAGGTGCACCTAGGAGGTTCTCCTTTATTGGTAGATTGCAGGTTGATAATGTAGAGATGTAATGCACTGAGTGTGCTCTTAGGATATTCTTGCATAGTAGATGTTACAGGTTGTCTTAATGACATGAAATATCCTAGTATACTACTATGGTGATAGAAAAAAGGTGGTATGCATCTGAGATGTGCTCTGTATGTGTATTTTTTTTATGCAGGACAAAAGAGATTATTTGGATATGACGATATAAAGGTAGGACACACAGGTTATTATCATGTAATATAAAGAAGGTCCTAGATAGTTCCTATGCGATGGATTGCATGTATATGTGATGAAGACCTAGATAAGGACTAGGCCTACACCCAACATAAAAAAGGGCTAGCTCTGTAGAAACTTTAGATTACATATATTACCTTTCAATGATCAATAAGAAGATGATGATGAAAACAACTATGATGATGACTCTATGATTCTGTGATGATGACTCCCTGATGAACACTTGACCATCTGTGTTGATGACTGTGGAAGAGATAGAATACCTTCCTAGTTAAGAGGGAGTGAATTGATGTATTTGTAACTTTGGAAGATATTCTGATGTATATTATCATTGTATGTTGTTGTACCCCCATCAAAGATGTGTTTACCTCCTCTCCAGATATAATTATTGTGTATATACCTTGAGGTACAACCTCCATTGTAAGTCAGGGCAATAGTCCCTAGTGTGACATCATGTAATGTGTATTTGGTGTCTCTCCAAGAGAATTCGGCCCTGTTAGGGTAACAGATCAGCCTGATTCATTTAATAGGTCAGTAACTAGATTAGTATAAATAGGGAGGTGCCCTCCCTCATTTATACGCTCCTCACACTCACTCAAGTTTGCATGAGAGAGAATGAGACAAGGAGGAGAGAAAGATAGTTGTTGGAGATGTCTTATTACTGGAATTGATAATCTTATGACACAGTCTTTGTGGCTGTACTATTCTGAGCAAGTTTGCATGGTTTCCCTGGTTGAAATATTTGTGTGTTGTGTATATGTTATATCCTATGCATATTTATGTACTTGTTATTCTTTCAGATAAATATCCTAACTAAGATAACAAGATCTAAGAAAAACTAACAATCATGTAGAAAGAAAGTCTCATATTTTATTTAATTCTTCAACATTTGTTGATTTAATAATATTATTTTATATGGAGAAGTTCTATGTGATCTTTACCATTCTTTGGTATGTTCTTCAAGGAATGATCACTTTATCAATTATTCTTCTTTTTATACTGCAACACCCCAACTACCTCTCCAATAGGTTTAACTATTCTCTGACAATCCCTACTATAACTCTTCTTAAGTATCAATAGTCTCCAATACTTTGACCTTATCTTTTCTCATGTGGATTCTCTCCACAAGGTATCACATCCATTTTTTTCCTGAGTCATGTACAATGACTAACTAGTGGAAACTTTATCTTCTTCCGCCTATGAAGATAGGTCAATACTCCCTATTTAATTGGAGTAGTTTTTCTATATGATACTGTAATGCCCCATATTTTGACATTTGGTATTTAAACTCTAATATGAATTAACTCAACATTTTATTTGCTAGTATCTGTAGGACTTAGTTCGACTGAATAAACTATAATTAAGACATGATAAACCAAATTATATGTTGTTACTATGTCATGATGTCACCATGAATATTATGTTACTATGTTTATGCGAGCTCATGGGATTCTTATATTTTACGATGATAGTATATGTTTAAATGTTTTTATTTATAAAATGTGAAATATATGAATGATATGTGGATAGCATATGGTGATGTGATTGATTGAATTATTATATATCATGTGTATTTGTGATGAACTAAAGTTGTTAAGTGAAAGGAAATAATGATGATAACATGGATCGATTGATGATCAAGTGGAAATGCTTGTTCTCAATGTCTATTTTTCAATACTAACCCATAGGGCACAGGGGATAAGTGATAGCCAAGTACAGAAGCCAACATCCACTTCTATACTAGTAGAGGAAGGATAGGGAGGATGCGGATGCAGGTTAGGGCGGGAGGATGTGTTAGTTACTACTGTTGAGGGTTTGGCATTCCTTGATACCAATTTAGTGGTAGTAGGTGCCCATCTTTTTATTTACTAGTTAAGTCAATAAGAACATAAATAAATGATATCAAATCATAAAATGGATTAACTATTAAATAACTTAGAATGCTAAAAGTATGAATGATTTCTCTTTCTACATGGGGAAATTACTATTATTAGTTAGCATATATGCATAGGTGGGATGGTGTTTTTTATAGTGCATGACTTGCGCATACAGTGGCCACGCATGCACACCTTCTACATGTACGATAGTATTGATGTACATCATACTTCTCACTTGAATAGTGGTATAAATTGTCATAGATAACTTAGTTAAGGATATATATTAATCAACTTAGATAATGAATGGTTAAGTTGTTGGTGTGTGAAATAAGTGAATTAGTCATTGTATGTAAACATTGCATAGGTATCACTAATGTGAATCATCACAGATAAAACATTAACAGTGTAGAATTTTATTGTTTAACTATCAATCAAGATTAATTAACCATTAAGGGTACCTTGTTAATTAATATAAAGATACTATGTTTATACAAATTTACTTATTATTATTACTCACAATTAATAAAAAGAATTAAATTATTATTATTATTACGTGTTATTATTGATTATTAGTTTAATAATAATATTAATATTGGTATAACTATTGTACACCTAAAGTTCATTGAAAATAATTAAAAGGATTATTCAACTCTCCAAATTGTTTTACATGATTTATAAAATATATATTATTATCATTTTTATTGTTAAAGGCTTAACCAAGTGAAAAGCTATATTGTAACTTAATATTATTATATTATCCACTTTAAATGATTATTTAAATTTTATTTTGAAAATAATAAAACATTATGATTGAATTAGAATAGATTGAGTAACAAGAATGGATTGAGTAACACGAACTTAAATATTCTCTCCATGAAAGTCAAGGTAATTATTATGTTAATTTAAATATTGAAGGGGTGCATTGAGTTACCATTAAATGAAAGATTCTATAAACAAGCAAGTAATAAAAATAATTCTACTAATAAATAAACATAAGTCAACTCAAAGTGTACCCACTTAATTAAGCATTAAAGTATTTAATTGCGCAAGACAACCATGAATCCGGTAATGAGATTGAATCATTATTAAAAAGTCTTGAATTGTGTAAAGGTATTAATGATTTATAGTCCGGAAACATTATAGGGAAGGCTATGGAGTAAGAATGATGGAAGGAGGAGGAAAATTGTATTTAGGGAAGGTCTCATGGGGAAAGAAGGGATTGGTTTTCTTTGGTAGAATTAGACTTAGTATTTTTTTTTGAGAAAATGAGGAAGACCGAGGAGGGGGTTAACTCGACCATTTGAGGAGGGGAGAAACTCAAAGGAAAAGGGTGAAGGAAAGTTGCTATGGGGATTATCGAACTCTAGCCTTGGGGTCTAGGAAACTTGTTGGTTTCGTGGGGCAACACTATAAGCTAGTTGAGAGGGTGGTTTATTGTTTTGGTTGCTAAGGATTGGTGAAAAAGAGCTACAAGAGCTACTCAAACTACCTACAACCCTACACGAACCACGTATTTTTACCACATTTTTACTTGTGAAATTTTGTTGATTATTTAAATTGAAAGTAAGCTATTTCATGAAATAATTGAATGTGCATATGAGAAATAGTTGGTTGATTGAAAATTTGACTTACTGAAATTCTAGAATATTGAATCCAAAAATAGATACAACCAAATATTAAACCATATCAATTTTTTTGGGAAATCATACTTGCATTAAAAGTTAGATTTACTTCAAACGACATCTAGTACATAAGATTTACATAGGATTTACTAGAATGGGGTTAATGCCCTTCTTGATGGAAGAGAACTACATAATGGTATAAGAGCCTTAAGTTCAAAAAGTGGAACCTTCAAGGTCTACATGTAATTAGAAAATCATAAAAATAAAGAGAAAATATGATTTTTTTCTGTATAACCTTGACACAATACTCTGTAGTTTTATTTATGTAATGAATCATTCCATGTATTCCCAAATAAATAAAGGATAACTTGGTAAAGATGTAAAACAATCCAGCGAATTTGAACACTCTCGCACTCTCAAGTTAAAAAAAATGAAGTGTAACATGCCTCTACCACTAATACTTAAAAGTATAATAATGAATATGCTTCATAACTTATTAGGTTGCATTTTATTATTTCAAACATATGGCATTAAACAAATATACCTTTCTAATGTTTTAATAGGTGGCTGTAAATATTCTACACACAAGATGTTTTGGAAGACCACCGATCCAGGACAAGAAAAAATAGAGGTTGATTTAGTTTTGAAGATGCCACATAAGTTAACACTAAAACGTAGTCGGAGTTGAGTGTTTGTATTGAACCCCAGTTTATTAGATTCAGAAGGGACTAAGTGGAATATGTGGAATCTTTAGCTGATAAAGATGGTTTACATGGGAAAAATCTTTGGTTACAGTGGCCATTTTATTTTATTTTATTTTAAAACAGCATGCAAAAAAAATCTGAATTATGTCTAAGTTTTGGATGATCCTCTTCCGGTTTAAACATTGCTGGATTTCCAAGGCGCCAAGGAGGAAACCAAGCCACTGATCGATAGTGTTTTAAACCAATGGAGCGGCTCCTTGAGTTTAACTAAGAGCGCAGAGCGCTGTCAAGTATGGGAAGGTGGGTATTTTTTAACTCTGGAATATCAAGGCATCCTATAGGCTGCCTTCCAATGCATTAAGGATCTGTTAGAAAACATGTACGCCTTACATCTTCGAATGGCATTCATGAGATCTTGTAGGTCAAATATAAAAGTGATGCCACAGTAGTGACACGTTTGGGGAATATTTATTGTAATGCCTTTGAATTGGTGATGGTCAGGGTTCCAGTAAAATTTGTGGATTTCCACTCTTCTCAATACTTAGATCTCCCTCCTGCTAGGGTTTAGGATTTTTATTTGTTTAAGGATATCATCGAGACCACCTCCACTAATGAGAAAACTTGAGTAGTAACCAGCCCGATATAACCCTTCTTTTCCTGCCCCAGTTTAACCTTTAATGAAGCGGAACTAAAATCAATCTAATTTACGCATGGAAAATTCACTAATAAAAGGTGGCATATGCAAGATGGTAAATTGGAGAGTGAAAACGCCCTAAAATGGAGAAAACCTAAAGAAATGAAAGAAAACCTAAATAAATGAAAACCCCCTGAAACCAAGCTATCCTGAACAGGAATCCATCCCTATGCCCAAACTTATTGCCGGGATGAATCGACCTCAATAGAACTGGTAAGATTAAGCCCGTCGTAGATTTCTTAGCAATTTAATTTTAGGTTTTTTTTGGTTTAAAGGAAGGAAAACAAGTTGACCAACACTATTCTATTTTAATGCCTGGGAGTCATGATAAGTGCATGGCGACTCTATCTCTCTTGGAATATTATCTCTTTTCCACACTTTCTTTAACATTTCCAAAGGTAGAATTTCAATTGGTTAAGCTCGTGGAAGTCTTTGAGAACTTAGAGTAAGTTCTGGCTTTTGCAATAAATAATGTTAATTGAGGGACTAATTAAGAGATACAACTAATCTTTTTAACAAGAAGTAACTATTTTCATAACTCTATTTGTGCAATAGGAAATTCTAGTGAATTATTTTGTTTTCTTAGCTTTGGGCTGGGCCAACTCTTTTAATGTTTAAAATGTTTTTTTTTTATTGGCAAAGTGGTGGAACCCCTTGACTAGCAGGGTAGTCATTGGCTAAGTAACCATGAACCAGGGGCATGTCTTTCAGCTTATGAGGCGTCTTAACCATACCCGGCCACCAACTATTCTACATCTCGCAGATTATGCTAGAAAAAGTTGTTATTTAATAAAAACTGTTTATATATAATTAAGTTTTTTTTTATATAAAATATTCCATGTTAATTGATAATATGCCCGTTCTAAAAAACAAAATTGCTAGGTGTAATATATATAATACTACATTTAGCATTTTATCCCGTCATATACCATTTGCACCTGCCTACATATCCTGAATATGCCTGAAAGCAACATCCAAGCTAAAATTCTGTTCTGAGGTAAACAGAGAGCCTGGGGGAGACGTGAACAATGACCAGTATTTCCACGTTTAATAAATTTCTCATTAATATTGTGAAGTGATACACGCATCCTTATGAACGGATTCATGTGGTACAATTCGTAATAAATGGTTGGAGTTAAACAAAAATTTTAAATTCCGGAGTTGATGCACAACATTGCAGGTATGGGTGGCGATATGACATAATTTCCAGGTGTGGGTGGTGAGATGAAATAATTTTACTATGGCTCAATAACTATCAATAAAACCCTCGCAGTGTGAGTGCAATTTACGGATTGCGGATAAGAGCAACTCTTTTACACGCAAAGCATGAGATAAGCATTTAAGGGCATCTGAAATGCTATACAAATGGAATTGAAAAAGTTTTGAAGGTGGGTGTTGATTGAATTACTTTATGAAAGTGCTTAAATGAATGAGTTAGCAGGTATAACATGCTCAAACTGAATTTATGAGAAATTACGAAACTAAGCACTCATGAGCTTGAAACTTAAAAATAGAAAATTATTTCTTTAATAGTCTATGTGCTAGTAAAATTAAAATAATTTGGGAATATGTGGCTGCATCCAAAGCCTTATCATATTCGATGATAAACTATCGAAAAATAATGGAACACCTTTTGGACTTGATTTGATTAGTAATTCAATAGAGAAGTGGTTTTTAAATTTTTTTTACATGATATAAGTAAGTAACAAAATCATTTCCACATTTAATTAAAATGGAAATGTACTTGACTCTACATATTTACTTCTGCTTTTATTAGATAATGTGTATATACATTACAATACTCGTCCCAAAAAAATGCACATTTAAGAGTTAAAGTAAAATGAGCTTTTAGATTCAAGATAGCCTTATGCGGCATTCAATGAAGGTAAGAAGAGTTGCTTTAATCATTTTGGTAAGACCTGCTGGGTTAATAATTTTTCTAAAAGATGTTGCTTAAAAAAAAACCAAATTTTGAGAAGCTATGTTAATAATTTTTGTAAGAGCTGTAAATATAGGGAAGTGTTTAAGGTTTTAGGAGACTTGGTCAATCCAACATGATATTATGTTTGTGGAAATTAAGAGGTTTACAAACAATTTTAAAATAAATTTATATTTTCTATTTGTTGGTTGACATTTAAAGCAAATTATAAAATAGATTTACATTTTATATTTACTGTTTTTTATGAATTGTGTTTTAATTATTATAATTGAGGATTAATTTATATTTATTAATAGCTATGTGAAATTTATTTATTTATATATAAATAAATAAATAAGTCTATATTTAAAAATCCTATGTTTAATTTTCACTTTCGTAAATAAGGTTGATAGTTAACCACAATTACTGATTTTTGGTTGATTGGTTTTGATTGTTGACTTTTCAAAAGTTATCAAGTTTATTGAATATTTATAAGTTATTCATGTATTTTAAGATATATTCATGTTTTATTTTTAATTTATTAATATTATTTAGATGATATTAGTACTTAATTATATTAATATTTATTTATAACTTTGAAGTAGTTCAATTAGTTGGAGATTTTGGGAAATGATCACAATAAGTTTAAAAGGAAATTATAACATCAAGCATTTGCAAGTAGGGTTAATGTGGCATTAAGGGACGAAATGGTTACAAATCACATATATAAAATGGCAATTATGATTAAATAAAAATAAGTGTATGGGATTCGCTTAGGAAGTTTGAGTAAATGAAATTATATATAGAGAGAGAGAGAGAGGGGGTGTTTGGTATTTTTTTTAATGTGTGTGTCTATTGGCTTAGACCTTGATAATGAAGTTAAAATGTTAAAATATGTGATAAATTGTAGTATTAAAAGTATAATATTTAGATAATGTACTTTGTGAAAAGTAAATATATTGTACCATACACTAGTAATCATGTTGAGTAAAGATACACCTCTCACATTGTGAAAATAAACTAAGGTATGATTGATGATTTAGGAGGCTCGTCATATAGATAATTGTGCGAAGTACTTATAGAGATGTTGTAGGCCAAGATCAATGATGTACACGTCAATGATTGTAATATTGGAAAATTAAGTCATTACTTTAAATATTTAAGTCATCCTATTGTGTGTATAACATGAGACTAATAATATGTACTTGGTTGGTGTGTTAGCTAAGTTATTGTATACGACACCATTCAAGATAGAGTTGGTAATTAAGCCTAATTAAATTTACTAATTATGGCACTCATAGAAATGAAGTGAATAATGCCAGTAGTAGATCGAAACGATGCCAGAAATTTGGTAGCATTGATTGATATGCTTTCAATATCATGCCAAAAAGAAAATTTTAACAATAAATAAACCTTGAAAGTGATAGGAATTACATGGGGTCATTGGAAATATACAATTGCACTTATGATTTACCTAAACCTGCTATCGGTTGTCTTTTCTTAAATTGGTTGGTTGTATTTTCTTATATTTAGTATACACTAAAGGATATGATATAAGGGCGGTAGGCCTTTTGAATATTATGTCACTTTATGTGATTCACTAGGGTGTTAGGTTCATTTGTGCTTTACCTAAAAACTTAATCCAATTAACATATGGATTTTATTAAGTCACTTTAACTTTGGAATTATTAGGTATCTATTATGTACATCTTCAAAAGTTTGGACTAGTTTTGATTTCAAGAAAAGTAAAGTTGTAAGAGAGTTTATGGGTGAGTGCAAGAAGATGATGGACCTTTTTGGCGCGTTAGATGCAATAGAAACCTGAAAAATCAGGCATCCCTCAACTTACTTGGATTTTTTGA
>LPNX010998628.1:5783-17652 GCA_001517045.1 Pseudotsuga menziesii
GATATAAGCCAGGTGTTCCAACAACAAGAAATCTTAGCTTGTCATCTCTTGATAAATTTAAAATTAGTATTTTGTTTCTCTTTTTTATTAAAAACAAATATATGAACAAATTTTACTAAGCATATCCATCTTCAGTGTAAAGGGAAGACCATTCTACTGGACATTATGTTAGGATTCAAAACATAAAAAAGAAAATAAGGCTATCAAGAGTACAATCAAGAACAGAGGAATCGATTTAACAATAGTATACCCAAGCTATGGAACCTCAAAAAGTATGAAACTCTATTGGGTTTTCTACTTTTTAGTGTCCACTTCCAAGCATCCTCCACCACAAGATAGTTTTATCAGCCCCAATTCTATATCTTGCTTATGAATGCACGTAGAACATGTGGAAGTAAACATAACTATGGTCAAAACTCAACCTTTGACCATGCAAAAGAAGTCTAAAATGGAAATTAGAACTATGAATCGCTCCAAAATAGAAAAATAAAGGCGATGTATATGTTCCCCAGTTAAAATGATTTTTAATGTGAGATGGAAAAGCTCAGGGCTTAAACACGGCTATATGCTTATTAAGCACCCATGCTCTCACAATCTCTTGGGAGATTAGTTTCATCCAAATTTGCATTGATCTAGTACCAGAGCAGTCTAAAATTATAAATTTCACATTTTTACCAAGCAATATATACAATATTAATATGAAAATAAATAATAACAAATATAATTCCATGGCATTTCCATCCTTCAATTCCATACCAAATTTTCCACAATTCCAAGGTCATTAGGTTTACAACATAACTGACACAGACATAACACTTGTAGATAGAATAAATCACAACCCTTCTCGCAGATTCATCAGTTTTATTAAATAAGAATCACAAATTTTCATGCATAATTGACTGCAGAAAATTCCAGAGAAACGTTTTGCAAATGGAAAAATGGACTTTGAATGATGCATGCAAAACCTATGACCAAATATCACTTTGACATTTGATGATTTAATTGGGAATATGATATCATTCTGAATAATTATTAATGAATGCCACTAATTTGACTAACTGATTTAATCCATAATCAAGTAACACTGAAACATGAAATAGCCAATGGGATAGCTTGAGTAGCTCGAGTGGTTGAGTGCTTTGAGATTAATTCAGGAATTCTCCGAGTTTATCCCTGGGTTTTCTTCCTCTATTGGTGCCTCACACGATGTCCCTAATAGGTCAGGCACCATAATCAGCACTGGCAGTTTTACACTAGGTACTATCACATGATGTCCCTAACAGGGCAGGCACCATAATCATCACTAACATTTTTACACTGGGTACTATCACAAAATGAACAGAGTACCTTGGGGGTTTCTACACAAGGTTTTCATTGGAAAAAACAAATATTGAAACATGAAATGTAATATTACCTTATCAGGTGAGGAAAAAAAGTTCACCATTTTGGTTGCTAGGGTTCCTAGAAGAGAATTCTTCTATAAATTTATCATATATATCCATATTTATAGAGGCAGACTGGATCGTGAACTAGAATGAATATTTCCCATCAATTCATCATATCAGTGACAAATGGGTGTACCTGTACAGTACAAGCTGGGTCTAATCCACTTTATAGTAAAGAGAGTAGAAAATGCTAAAACTTTGATAAAATCCCTTGAAATATACAGAATACAGTCCTAAATACTGGGCTAGACCCAATATAAAACTACTCAAATGACTTCTATGGAAATCCTTCCTCTTTTCTATTACTTATGGTCACCAAACATTTAGCTATTTGTTCAATTAAGAATCAATCATTATAATATGATAAGAGACCTTATCTACTACCTGAAACTATTTTTATAGAAAATATTGGATTTGATCGCAACTTTTTTTTTTCCAGGGAAAAAACATACTTTCTATTCATTGAAAAGAAAATACATTCCTCGGGTGCTATCAGCACATATCATAAAATGAGCTTCTCTGCTCCTTAAACAAATAGCATGTTTTTTATTCTAGTATTAACTAGCAACAAGCTTCTTTCAATATATATCAAAAACAAAAAATACAAAACATGCAGGATATATTAAAAGGTTGTGTTCCTGGATGATGTTAAAACCCCCCTTCTATATTCCTCTATACAGAGTATCCCTGGAGCGATTACCAGATTTTTTTTTGACAATTGATCTACTGAATTATTAAGCTCTATGTATATATGTTCAAAGGAAATACAATGGAATATTCCAATAATCTCCTTAAGTTGGGTTGACAGCTGTGTAAGATTGATATTCATTGACTACAAAATCCCATGCATCCAATTGATAACAAAACTTGAATTGCTGAAGACCTAAAGATCCCTTAGGCCCAAATCTGATGTTTTATGGAACAAGTGAACTAGTGCTGATAGCTCTTCCCAGTTATTAGAACCCGAACCCAAAGCACCTTTACCATGAATATAATAATCCTCGAAGATAAAAATAACAAAGCCAAACCTGCACAAGTTTTGTTTATCTTGACTAGCCCCATCAAAAAATACCAGTGTTCTCCTTCAGGATATGTAATGGTGTTATAGTTCTCACCTTGATTTTATTACCAAATCTCCTGTAGTAAAGAAATATAGGAATTACCTGTGTTGTATTTCCAATTTTCCAAATCTCATTGAATCAAGGAGATTTGTTCCACCCTCCTTAACTTTGGCATAATAACAAATTTCTTGCTAGCTTCGAGATGCACAGCAAACAATTAGATGATTAAATAGCAGGATGCACTTTGTCTTTTTGTATGTTATCTGTTCATTTATGGTATTTTTCTGTCACTTCAACTTTTCATTTATACTCTTGAAGACTGGATCAGTCTTGCCGCTTAAAAAGCTCATGATTGATGCTAAAGGTGTACTCTTCCAAGATCGTTGGTTATTTGTTTTTTTTAATTTCAATGTGTTTTGAATGGTTGGGCCTCCCTTTCCATTCAAGGATTTTTCAAAGGTTAGTAAGATTTGTTGATATAAATTGGTCTTAAATAACCCTATTTGCTCATGCCAGACAATCCCCACAACAATGATTTACAAAACATTCAGCAAAGTTCTTGCCATTAAGGCTCCCACATCATGTTTTTATGTACTCTAGATATAAGGTTGATCATACCTGCTATCACCAAACCTCCCCTGTAACTTTCCTTTATATGCACTCACAAAAGCATTGCCCATGTTGACTACAACCTTTGCTCTGATTAAGCCTCATACTTTACCCACCTCTCAGTTCCAACTTCTTCCTGCTGGTTAAATGTCGTTTACTATTGTGTCAATTTCCATTCTTCACTAATTCAAACCACTCTCCGTATTTTTATCTTTATTTAGGTAAAAAACTTTATACCCATCATAAGAATTAAGAAAAAATGTCAGAACAAATATTTTCTTGGATGGAATAAACATAGATTTGGCAAACAACTTGAAGAATTTATCAATAATGCACAACAGTTTTATGGCATTGTGGAGAACCCAATCTAAATGGGGTACCAACACTCAAGCATATGCCAAAAAATTATCCTGCCAAAGATTGCATCTAAGTTGTGTACCCTACATGCACACCAAGCTACATTGTTAGAGCCAAAATAATAAGTTCAACATATGTAGACTAGGGATTTCCCAAGACTCCTAGAGGATTCCATGTGAAAGTTAATGGATTCTTAGTTCTATTACTAGTATTTATATATGTGACTATCTACTAGTATTTTCAAAAGATAGGATAGGATGACAATTATTTATAGGAAGATCAATATCTTCCCATAGGATGCGGATTGAACAATCTCACGTCCATTTTCCTCCCAATCAAAGGTCTCCTTTATTGTCAACCAAAAAAAAGTATGTTGTTCTCTAGGAAAGTGTTCCTAACTATCCAAGGGAATGAAGGAATTATTTTCCCTTAACCATTTTTTATTGTATGTAGTTTTACATACTTTCCTGGTGTACATTGGGAGGATCACAATGGGACGTGGAATTGATGACTTTGTCACTATATATTCATTAAGTTCAGTTTAAATTTGCTTGTGGTATTTCTACAACCTTTCAATTGTTCCCTTGAATTCCTTCTCTGTATTACTGCATTAGACACTCCTTTATGTAGCCTCCCAAGGATCATCAAGGGATTGCTCATTATAGGTGATATGTACCAAGTCCCCATGTGAAATCCAAAGAGCTTGTTGTTAAATTCTCATTCTAAAAAATACAAGCATGACAACAAAATCAACAGCAGACACTAAAATAAGAATATACCACATCAAAAAGTTCAGAGATCTGATGATATCTAATGCCAACATAACTGTTGTCTAAACCATAAATTAAACCCTATATGAAGTACAAATTGTTGATTGTTGATATTGAATATGGTTTATCTTGGTCTAGTGTTTTTGCAACAAAATTTAGAGAAAGGATGCACCTTGGGTAAAATTTGAACCAAAACAATAGATTTTTTTATTGTAGTTTAGTCATTGTCAGCTTACCAACTTTATAGAGTTTTTTATTGTAGTTTAGTTATTAGTTTTGTGTTTTAGTTAGTCATGGAAAAATAGCCATTGGCCATAAGTGCAAAAGAAATTGTTATAGATTGTAATGGTAGTTTTACAACCACCAAAGTTGTTCAAGGTGCACCATCATTGGCCTTGGTGTAGAATCAATGGTGGGGGTTCACTGTCAACCTTGTGTTCACAAGTTTCATAGTTCATGTTGGAAAAACCAGATTGGTTCTGATAACATTAGTTCATAGGTATAATTTTAGTCAGTGTCAACATACCAACTTTACAAAGTTTTTTTATTGTAGTTTAGTTATTGGTTTTGTGTTTTAGTTAGTCATGGACAAATAGCCATTAGCCATAAGTGCAAAAGAAATTGTTATAGATTGTAATGGTAGGTCTACAACCACCAAAGTTGTTCAAGGTGCACCATCATTAGCCTTGGTGTAGAATCATTGGTCCAACTCATAGATTTTAGAATTGCAAGCATGCAGGTACAAATCATTCACACACTGATGCAGGTCAAAGTCACCAATTCAGATCACAATCATCATCATGGGTCATAGTTCACGAGCATGTAATTCAAGTCATCAATGCAATTAAAGTTACAAGGATGGGATTATTGTAGCCTGTGTGTGTGTAGTTCCTATCGTGAAGTGGGTTGACAGTCACTAGTAAGAATCATTACTTTTTAGGTTCTTTAATAAATTCTTCATTTTTCTAGTTTTTTTTAATGATTTAAAACCTTTTATCTTTATTACTTTTAGATCATTTTAAAACTTTGCATTTATATTTTGTTTTGGATAATTGGAAAACTTTCAATTTTTCAGTCTCATGTCTTTCTGAAACTTTTCTTTTTCTCATTCAAACAATTTTAAAAGTTTTTTTTCTCGATTGGTTTTGGGTCATTTTGTAACTTCTTTTGGATCTTTTATAAACTTTTCCAAAGAAAGATTGTAAATCAGCCGAATTGGTATTCACACTGTTTTGCAACTTTTGTAGATTGAAAAGAAAATAATCCTCTAAAAAAAATTTGTAATCCTTTCGCAAGAATCAATTTTCTTGAATACTTTTAGAAAAAGTCAAAAGTTCACTCAAATGCAATAAAAGTTTAAAATTTGTCAGATTGGATAAAAGTGTAGATTTTTCCTAAATCAAATATTTGTTTGAAAAACATGAATTGAATTTTAAGAAATATATTGAATAAATATTTGAAATTATCCACATAATCATCAAATGATATAAATAACTCATGTAAGTAATAAATTATTGAAAATTTCAAAATATTGGATTAGATTCATTTATAATGTTGGAAATTGCGACAAGTATAATCACCTACACTATATGTATTGTCCTTTTATTTTCAATTGGAATGAATAACACATGTTTAAAACATCATAAGATCAATTCTAATGGTAACATCATAACATTATGATGGTATTACTTATTTAATATTCTTGTTAGCACACTACCAAGTAAGTCTCAGTTTCCTTGCTTTGAATCCTATATAATTCGAAAATGTCTTGGTTTCTTGTAAGGAAATTTTGATTGCATTTTGAATTTGTTTTGAAAATCACAGTCTTTAGGTGAATTTTTTATTTCAATTACAAAAATAAATACAATTCCCCCAAAGAAAACTGCTCCTTGGACACCCAAAACATATCCATGAAAAGGAGGAGGCAGAGGATGGAAACATAAACTCATAAAGAAACTATTGAAACCTTGAAATTACTATTAGTGATACAAACTGGAAGAACATGAAGTGGTATTAGAGCTTACATAACCAATATTACATGTTGCAAGGTTTAATGATGAAAAAAGTAAGCCTATGTATAGTGACAATGAACTCAATTACGAAGGATAAGAAATTACCTAAATGGGATGAAATGTTCAAAAATTTAAAGATGAATAATATATAGACATTATTCCCCTTAATAATACTAATAAAATAAATTGTGATTACTTTGTTTACAAAATTACTAGAAGAAAATGCTTACATGATGTATCATCCATAAGAAATTGGTTGGCTTATTAATCACACTAATACAAAGGAAATCGTTATTGAAGATAGACTTGGAATATCATAGCCTCACTCAAAGCTGTTGACATGGAGAAATACTATAAATTTCCCAAACGATAAGAGAATTTAAACACATAATTTGTGACTAATTTCCACAATTAAATTGATCTTAAACAGGTTAATTTAATCAAGAAGATTTGTGACTAATTTATTAAAGAAACTAAAAAGTAATGATTCTTACTTTTTAACCACTAGTATGAGTTCATTATCACTTGTTGATTACTAGCATGAGTTCATATCATGAGTTTAACTTGTCGACGAACATTTTTTTTTTAAAAGACAGTTTTATCACTATAGTGGTGCCACGCCATAACAAGTTCCGACGAACTTGCTATACTAGAGGCGAAAATGGCCATCACTAGTATAGCAAGTTCGTCAGAACTTGTTATGGTGTGGTGTCACTATAGCGACGGCTTGTGGTCGTCGTCGCTACACCAACATGTGTTTGTCGCAACTCTGGTTTTTTTTTTTTTGGCATTTGTCACTCTAGCGATGAACGGTTCGTCGAAACAGCCATAATGTTTCGTCACTACAGCCATGATGTTTTGTCGCAAAAAAAAAAATCAATATTGCATACTTGCGTCACTATAGCAATGGAGTTTTGTTGCAATTTTTTTGTTATTCTCGTTGGCACTTTTTGGTATTATCGTCGCTATAGTGATGAACTAAAGTGGTTCGTCGCTAAATTTTCGTCGCAATAGCGAAGAAACTTCATCGGAATAGAAGCCATTCATTCGTTGCAATAGTGACACGTGCCCTTTGTCGCAATAATGACAAAGTTGGAAAACTGTTGCTATAGCCACGTAAGTTTTCCCACAAAAAGAAGGGGTCGTGTTCATGGCTATAGAAACAAACAGGTGTTGCAATAGCAACAATTTTTCATGGGAAAAATGTCGACATGTACTAATGGTCGTTGTTTCGATTTTTAATGGATGGATTTGATGCGTCTCCTGCCACTTTGCATGGTAGGTCTCGTGGGAAATGTTCTCAAGGGGGTGGTTCTATATTCCTCACAAATATGAACATCCATGCTTAAGTTCGATAACAGTAAATGGGAGTAAGATTTTTCTAGAGGTGTAATTTTGGCTTTGTTGGTGACCTGGGGATGTTGAGTGTGATTTTATCAAATGAAGAAGATGCCATTTCCTTTGCTCTAAGGGAGTGGATCTTTGTTTCTTTTTATCTAAGGGAGTGTCTCTTTGTTGCTTGGATTGGTGGCTGTATGAGTGTTGTTTTTTCTTCCTTGAATTTTGGATTTAAATGGTTAGTGGAATTTGGTTAGTGTTCCAATGCCTAATAATATCCTCCACTTTCCATCTTGTCACTATGCCTAGCATGAATGACTCTTATTTAGAAGGAACACTTCCACCTTATTCCTTTACACCCAATACTTGACACTAATGGAGTCATCCTTCCTTATTACGAGAAAAATATCGTGGGTTCATTGTGTAACAATCATTCGAACATAGGGTGGAAGAAGTGGGGGGAGTCATCTTCGACTTTAGAGTAAATCTAGAAATTAAGTTTTCCTAGGTGAATAGGAAAATAACAAATAATGATGCATAGATTCATGCCCATTTTAAAGGATTCTTGATTCTCAAATACTTGGAAAAGGTTGCTTAGGACATGCTGAACAACATTCCAACTTGATGTAAGAGATAAATAATTGGGATTTAACAAGTCTTATATAAGAGGAGGTAATTTGAATAGTCTAGGATATTTCTTTAGATAAGGTGCCAAGGATATTTTGGTCATAGAGAAATTTGGAATATAATAATTCATGGATTATGTTGAATGATAAATGGTACAAGATGGAAATAAATACTAGGATGATGTGTAAAACCATCATGTTTGGCATTGATACCTAAGAAATTCAATCCAACTTCATTTGGTATGTTTTTTCTTATCTCCTTATGTAACACATCTTGAAAAATTATGACCAAAATATTGGTTCACAAGATTATCCTTTTATTACCATATTCACTTAGTTCAAAAATTCAACAGGGATTTTTGAAACATAGGAAAATATTTGACAATATATTCCTAGTGAAAAGCGAACACCTTTAACTATGGTCATCCATGTCATGAACATGACGTGAAAAATGAACACCTTTAACTATATTGTCATGCTATTACTTCTCAATCACAAAGTGATCTCTAAAGCCTTCTTACATTTATATTGAACAGTTTTTTCAAAGGAATGATATCATTCAACCCCCGTGTCACTCCTTTAGAGTTTCATCATGATACACCATCAGTGTCTTGTCAGTAAAATTAAAAGAACAACTTCCATTTAAAACATTAAATGAACAATGGTCACATATTTGTTTGAAATTATTCAAGTGTTTTGTGTGTCCATTTTTACTTTATCTTGCTTTTCAAAAACATTCTTGCTCATTTCTGATTTGAGTTTATATTTTTTTTAATGAAAAAACATATAAAGAGAATATTCATTAATGTGATCATTATCATATAATGGTGAAGTTACAAGTTCAATATGAGAATTGAGTTATCATTGGATATGTTGTTAAAAAGAGATTCTCTTAGTATCAAGAATTATATATATTCTCTACTAATGAGGCCAACCACATGAAGGTGGAAGCTCATCCCCCCCCCACAACCCACCCACCCTATAATCAAAGAAAAAAATTCATTAACCTTGATGTGTTCTTGATTCATATGAAATGTGTCAGTGACATATTATATAGAATGGCATTATGATCTTCTATCGACAATTTCCATTGTCGATGCTAGGAATTTTTCCTACTCTTCATTGCCTTCAACTACAACTCGACTACGATGACTGTATTGAGAACATATAACAATTGACTCGTAGTATTGAAAAATAATATGGTATTTACATTTCCTTAATTTTTCAAAGAAATGTCCAATTAAAACCATTGAACCCACTGCATACGTATAATTTGACAGGTCTTTAAATTATTGCATAAACGTGCTTTTCGACCTAATGCATCTCAATAAATAATAATGCACTTTTTTTGGATTATATACTAGTGCAATGATAGCAAATACATCACCTTATCTAACCAAATAAGAAACACGATCATAATCTTTTTCAATCACAAGCACTTCATTGTCGCGCTCTACATTGCTGATATTTCCAAATGGGGGAAATGGTGTCAATTCTTGGTGTCTCCATGGTTTCACAAATTTGTTAGTTTGGTTTTGACACTCATCCAAAGACTCTACATCATCAATACATGTAAGACAGAAGCAAGAGTACTTTCGTTCCTTGATTGTGTGTATATTTTTTATTTTCTTACTCCTAATGGAGTGTAAGCCCCTTGTTTTTGGGATTGCAGTATAATTATGTGGCATTGATCTGTTAACATCGCCCATTGCAATATTCCAAAAAAAAACTTTTCACATTACCCATCCTTTCATTGATTTCATGGCTCACATTTTGTTTGCACCAATAAAAAGTATTGTTTGAATTTGCAAGGCGAGAAGCAAAGTGATTCATTTGATATCTCCTAAGTGCATGTTTCACGCAGGCCCCAACACCATCATGTTCTCCTTTTCCATGTCCTGTTTAAAAAAATCTCCATGTGTGGTGAACATCTGTGTTTATATGAAGGAGAGAAAACCATAAGAATGATCTTGCCAATTTAAAATGTCTAGCACAATAATCTGACCACACCCAATGTTCTTTAAAAGTGACCCTTCATCTTGATAATTCATTACAAAGCATACCAAAACAATATTACATGTATCATGTGTACGATCATCACTGATGTAGAAATGATACTCCTTAATCACTTCATGATTATTTTCATTGCTATCAAATGAATCGACATCAAGCTCAGCATGCCTATACATAATATGCACAAGTATAGATACCTGATCTGAATGATAATACTCACTCTGTATCTCCTTTTGCAAAGTGAAAGTCTAATTTTCAGAAAAATCGACAATGGATAATATTGTTCCTTTTCTAAATACATCTCGTGATTTCTTGAACTGTAATTATTGCCATCGTGCTAAGTGAGAGTGCTTGGTATATTTATATATTTGATCCTTGAACAAATTCATAAAATATGTCAAAGAGATATCACTTTCAACTAAATTAAGATTTCTTGATTTTGCCGTTGAATCTGTAACATGAGTATAATAAACATAATCATATCTCTTACATTTCACAATGTGATTTGAAAATTGAGGATCGTTTGCATTAATGGGGTAGTTTGCATTAAAAAGGGCCAAATGAGAACATTCCTCATATTTTTTACCTCCGACACATTGTTTCTTATAGAATACTTGGTCTTTCTCTCACGCACATAATATTTTACATACAAATTCACGAACACTCAAAGGACGGGGGTTATTTGGCCAAAACTGCATGCCAAAATTTAGAAATGTATCTTAATATAATTCGAATTCTACATGGTATCGACAAAAAATGTGTCACGAACAACAATGGTCCTAGCATACCATGGTTTAAGATTCACAAATGTGCTAAGCAAAATCTTCACATCAACATTAATCTCCATAAAAAAATTTAACATTTCCACTTGAGTGGTCTTTGTTATGTGTTTGGCATTAGTTTTATAGCTTCCTTTCGATATACGATGTCACACAACATCATTTTAATTTGGTAAGACACAACATTTTAAATGGAAAAACTCTTTCACCATGTCCCTCAAATTATCTGGAATTCCATCTTGATAATTTTGCCTACATATAACACCCCAATGTGCAAATCCATCATCCTCATCGAATTGAACCCTAAAGTTTTTATGCTTCCATAAACTTTTTCTTGATGTTTTTAACGTTCTTACAGTCGTAGACAATAGACAACTGGTTACAGTGTTTTTTTCCACAACCCTTGTTAGAATTGCTTTACGAGAAAATATGAAAATATGAGATTGTTTTTTGCAAGTGATGCAAGGACCGAGGTCATATTTTGTGATACAATATCACTTGATTTAGCCTCTTTGGCACTTTGAATGCTCAACAATTTAATTACATTTCTTAGAAATTTTCGCTTTAAGAATCTATGTAACAATTGAGCTTGCTCTATGACAGAAATACCTTCAAAATATTATTTGACTATTTTTTTTCTCTATAATGAGTTGTATGATCAAGCATCGAAGGTCCCATTTCTTCAATTTTACTTGAATCCATATTCTCCAAAATCTTATCGTCAATGACGATATTGTTGCATCTTCTAATTAATATTTGTAAATTGGTAAGTGTGGTAGGATGTTGTATGTTGGATGTTGACCCTGCATAAAAATAAAAATAAATTTATAAGATTGTGAACCTTCAAATCAAATATATA